>PVJA010001955.1:40524-115419 GCA_004027025.1 Myocastor coypus | reverse complement strand
TGGCCATTTTGCTTTCTGTGAAAGCCTGAGAGAATGTTTTTCTCTGGGTGACTCTCCTTAGACGCACTACAGTTCATTCACCCCTTTCCTCTGAGGTCCCATAATCTCCTTGACCAGGAAAGCTGGGACACCTCTGAGTTATAGGACATTACAGCACAGGTTCTCTTATATCCTGGGTCTTTATTGACCTTGAAGGGCTAGGGCCAAAATATTGGCTATCCTTATAGCCCTTCTTTTTCTCCAATTTTTGGTCTGTTAACTTACATTCTTAACCCTCCAGCAGGAAAGCTTTGTGATACTATTACTCTATAACATAGGTACTTGAGCTTATCATCACTGGCTTTCTGAGTATCAAATATCTTTGACTTAGCTTGGAAATGATATTTTCTGAACATCATTGATATTCTAATAACTTTCCATAATACATATAGTTTTATCTGTCAATTTAAAAGTAATTTCTGGATGTGTGTGATAGTGGTGGTGGGTACTTGGAATCAAACTTAGGATGTCATGCTTGCCAAGCAGGCACTCTACCACTGAGCTAAATCCCCAGCTCAAAAGTAATTATTGAAAGGAAGAATTTTTTTCTTAAAACGAGAAAGAAGATAAAAATTTGCCATAACTTAGCTTATTTAATTTTCTCAAGAAGATTTAGCCAAAAGGAAAAGCAATATTTAAAAGTTAAGCATATTGGAAAAGAAATACAGTACAAATCTTTTTCTTAGATATCAACAATCTAGGAAGTTCAAGCAAATTAAGTGCTCTATTTCTAGAATGATAAAAAGGGATAGTATATTAGATACATATAAGATTGTATGATTTTCCTTTCCACTAGTAGTAGTAGTGGTAGTAACAACTTAACAAGATAATTAGAAAGCAGCTCTATTTAGTTATTTTTCTGGGTAGGCAGGGAGGAAGGGGGCTCAAACTCAGAGCCCAGCACTTACCAGACAGGCACTTAAATAACTCCATTGGGAAACAGCACAATTATTGCTATGTACAAAGGCCAATAAGTGACAGGGAACGTGTATCATCCACACAAAAGCATGCTAGAAAGCTCATAGGACCCTCAGAAATGAATCGAAGAAATGAACAGTAAAAAAAAAAAAAAAAAATTAATGAACAGCTTTCTTCTACTATTAATATTCTGTATTGTGCTAAGAATAGCCAATTAAGTAAGTTGGTCAATTAAATCCTGCTAATTTTGCTTTTGGTTTTGTGATAAAATAATTAAATATTCTCCTGAGGAAAATAAATATAAATTTTGAAGGCGAAATTAAGATTAGTATTTGCTCTATTTGTTAATTAAGCCTTCTATGAAGGCATTGCTATGAATCTCACAAAACTGGAAAAGAAATAGATAGATGCACTATTTAAACAAAACGTAGTCTAAAGTAAAATAATGTAGTGACATAACATTAGTATAAAATATGATTTCAAGTTAATGAGAATGAATTAGTTGAAATGTATGTAAAATAATTAACATTAGGAAATCAGCTGTTATAAACTATGACATATACAATAATTATATAAACTTATTCATATTATATGTATGAACTATCAATTATTATTGACAAGTTACACAAAAATTAATTTCAAGTTTATTAAAGATATGAAGAAGAATGATTATAAAATTTGCTGCATAAAATATGCGGGACATTTTAATGCCTTGAAAACTAAAAGTTTTTTCTAAGGAACTATAAAGAAAAAGTTGAAGAGATGTGAATACCTTTTTGTTTTTGCTTTTTTTTTTTTCCTGCTGCCTCTTTTTAAATTTTTTATTACTTTTAACACGAAATAACAATGAGAAAATCTCAAGACACATTACTAGTGCATTCCCTATAAGTGATATAATGCATATTGTTGTCCTTGTAGTAGTTATTTAGAGCACAGGATGCAGACATGATAATTTTGTAATCATTATTAGCACAACAATTTCTTCTCATTGAAATAAGAGAAAGTAGTTGCATACATAGTTCAATATTCCATAATTATAGTGGGTTATTGGCAGAACTGGCAAATTTAGGAAGCTGTTGATTTACGCCTTTTACAGCTGAACATACTACTCTAGCTTTACTTTTTAGGCCTTGTGGCTAGGCTTTCCTACAGGGTGGTTAAGGGCAAAAGCAAGACCTCCATAACAAAACATATAACTTTTGTAGTGCCTAAGGTCAGTCAACTCTCCTCAGGATTTACTTTGTAACTACGTACAGTGCTTTGTAGAACTGTTATCAGTGTCAGCCATCTGGATAAGTCATGGCCATCACTTGACCAGTTTGCTCTCTGTAAACGCCTGAGAGAATGTTTTCACTCTAGGTGACTCTCCTTAGTCACACTATACATCATCAATTCCTTTCCTCTGTGGCCCCAAAATCTCCTTGAACAGAAAACATCACTGAGTTATAGGATGTTATAGCACAGGTTCTCTTATGTTCTGAGTCATAATTGAACTTGGAGTGGTAGGGCGGAAATATTGGCTATCCTTGTAGCCCTTCTTTTTCTCTAATTTTTGTTCACAAACTTACATTCCTAACCCTCCAGAAGAGAAGCTTAGTGGTATCATTACTCTCCTGCTGCCTCTTTTGGTACCGTAGACTGCACTCATGACCTCACACTTGCCAGGCAGGCACTGTGCCACTAGGCTTCATGCCTGGCCCAAATATGAAAGTTCGACTACATAGATGCTTCATAAACAAAATTTAAACTACAATAATTTGAAAGACACCATAAATAAAAGTCAAAAGGCAAGAAAACTAAGCAGTCAGGAGAAAATACACAGTGCATTCCATCAGTAGGTATCAGCTATAATACCTATGATGTTCTTTCCAGGCAGCAAAAAGTAAGTATAAGAGCAGTGAAAAGATCAGCACTCACCAGAAGATAACTCAACCTAATTCATAAATAAGTGCCAACTGAATCATTTACTTATTAATTTTAACCTATCAATGTGATACACACCCACTCAAAACACATTTAGTGATATCACTGTTTATGGGCCTATAGAAATAACAGTTTTATTTTATACAGCTGTAAGAATGACCTTTTTTAAAAAAGGAAATTAAATGTACAAAATTGAAGGAAAGATTATTTCTAGGAAAGATGAAGTGGTAATATTGAAAGTTTCAATTTAATTTTTAAAAAGTTTCATTTTTTAAATGTATTTGGATGTTATAGGGTCTTACTACACAGCTCAGACTCATAGCAATCCTCCTGTTTTCAGCTTCCACAGCACATGGAGCACAGGTGTGTGCCACTATACCCAGACTCTGGCCGGCCCAGCCTGCCCCAGGGGTGGGACTGGCTGGGCTTGCGGTGCTGGGGATCGAACCACAGTCCCTGAGCTTGCCTCAGCTTACTTAAACAGGTGCCTTAGTCTGCAGAGCTATCTTGTTTGAGTATACAATCTTGAGTATAGCAAAAGCTACCTTGGAATCTAGACTATTAACATACATCTGGCAAGCATAAGTGTAAGAATCGGTTTTGGCTGTTACACAGTAGTACCTCATTGAAAACGAACTTAGGTTTTATTATAGTATAATGGAATACCGTTACATTTTTGAATGGAAGATACAGATCGTGGCATAGAAAATTTCTCTATTGTTAAGAGAACAATGCAAATGACAAAATCTTATTTCTGGGGTAAGAACGTGTGTAATTCTTTGCATTTGTGAAAATAAGAAGGAGCCTGGCAGGCTACTCATCAAACAATTGAGGAGAGTTAGAGAGCTCTGGAAGAGATCACCATGGGAGGAAGACAGGGTTCACATTTTAGTGCACAGTTTTGCCTTGTCCCTTTATAAAGTATTTTTTAAATCAGATTTTTAGAAATATTTACAATACATAAAAGATAACGTTATATTTTACAGTAAGAAACAGAGACAACTGGCTGCCTGCCACGGTGTCCTCTGGATGACTGCGAGGCTGTGCCTGGCCCTCAGCTTGTCCCTCCCGTGGTCAGAAAGAATTACACACTTTCTGCTTGGGGCAGAGCCAGACAAGCGAGACAGGACAGGAATGTCACTGAAGACCGAGCCAAATTCACAAGGCCCACTCCCTACTCCACTGCATAGCTGGATCCTCAGTTTATCAGATACATCATGAAGATGAAAAGCACAGTAACGCCTAAGTGATACGTGTTGAATCTCCCTTCCCTTCCCCTTTCCCAGCAAGAAGGCTTCATGATGTGTTTGGAAAAGTGATTACTAAATTGCTTTTAGGTTTTCCATGCTAGTGATCACCTTTCACAGCCTTGGCAATCTGATATTTATACAGCCTGCATGACCTGTCAGCCCTTGGAGGGAAAGGATTCTCCGAGAAACCACGCAACCTGGATTTCCTTTGCTGGTTGTTGCTGACAGGGATTTGTGATCCACGTATTTTCCCAGGTCTCTGCTGTGACCTGACTGTTAAGTAGATATTTCTGTCCTGAGAGAAGAACAGTGGTGGGTTATTTCTGGGCCAACATCTAATGCCAAAGCGCTGGCTTAAAAAGAAAGAAAAAGAGATAGATTTCTGTGGTTTAGGAATCAGCAGTTTTGAAAAGGTTCTTTCTTTCCCCATCCTAGAAAAGCTGCAAAGGAAAATGCTTCATCTTCATCCACATGGTTTTCCCTTTTTTGATTTCCTAGCATGCTCACCATCAAGCTTTACAGGGGGCAGATGACTGAAAGGGGCATCTTTTCTTTCTCTGTTGGGTGATGTGTGTGCGTGTGTTTAATGCACTGTGTTGAATGGGAGCTGCACATACAGCCACCCTCCTGGGGGGGGGGGGCTGCAGGGAAGGAGGGCACCCCAACACTTGAACTTCTAAGACAACTGACAGAAAGTCATGCCTCTTCCTGAATTTCCCAATTTCCCAATTTCCCAAGCCAGGCTCCCTAGTGGCACTGGAACGGCAGGCCATCCCACTCTGCCCTGATCTTACATGGCTTTTCTTTCTGCTCAGCCAGCATGTGTTTAACTATGTCAAAGTAGCCTTTGTGCTGCTGCTAGGTGGCTAGTCTTTGCCTTACAGAAGGACAATCTAGCAAATGAGGTAGAACTTTTCAACTTATCCCCCTTACTAGATGACAGGTGCAAGAATTTCAGTGTGTTTTAATTTTGAAATTCCCCTGGAACTATTCCTATCCTTGGAAGAATTTCCCTTATCTATTGCCCCTCTATGATTCTGAGCTTTAAAGTATGCCTTCGCGTTCTTCATCAAAAATATTTGCCTACCTTGATTTTAACAGGAGGATGAAGGAGACAGTAAAAATGGCTTTATTTTTTGATTAAATTGTTTCAGATTAAATTATGAGGGCAGGCGAAATAGCTCAGTAGAATAAGTGCTTGACTAGCAAGTGCAGGGTCCTGGGTTCAATCCCTGGTACCACCCTCCAAAAATTAATTTATGAGTTTTGGTGACTCACAAATAAATTTTCATATACATCTATGTAAACATAAAAATGTACATTAAAAATGCATCACCTACAGGGCGCAATGGCTCGCACCTGTAATCCCAGCACTTGAGAGGGTAAGCCAGGAGGATCGGTGTGTGTTCAAGACCAGCCTAGGCTACAAAAGGGAGTTCAAGGACAGCCAGAACTGTCTCAAAAAGAAATAATAATAATAATAATAATAATAATAATAATAATAATAATAAATGAAATGCATCACCTTAGAATTTAGTATTTGAAATTTCAGAATGTAAACATAATATCACCTCCTAGCAAGTCTTTTTGCTTTAATGATACTACCACCTTATCGCTTGGAGGAATAATATGGTTGCTTTCTGAGTATAATAGAGAATTTCAACCTCAGAAAAAAGAATACTTTCTCTTTTTTAAATCTTTTTTATTACTTTTAATAAGAAATTACAATGTGACAGTTTCAAAACACATCAGTAGTACATTCTCAATAATTGATACAATGTATATTGTTGTCCTCATTGTAATTATGTAGAGCATAGGGTGTAGACATGTTAAAGTTTCCAATGGTTATTAGTACAATAGATTTCTTCGCTTTAATCTAAGACAAGGTAGTTGTATACATAGTCAAATGTTTCATAATTGCAGTGGGTTACTGGCGAAACTGCCAATACTGGAAGCTGTTGATTAGAGCCTTTTAAAGCTCAGCATACTAAACTACCTTTACATTTTATGTATCATGTTAGAATTTTTCTGCTGGCTGGCCAAGGGCAGGTTAAAGCAAGACCTGTATAACAAAACATGTAGTTTTTGAATCTCCAAAGATCAGTCAAATGCCCTCAGGATTTACTTCGGAACCATGTACAGTGTTTTGTAGAACTGTTGTCAGTGTCAGCTGTCTGAATGAGTCACGGCCATTGCTTGACCCGTTTGCTCTCTGTGAAGGCCCAAGAGAATGCTTTCTCTCTAGGTGACTCTCCTTAGGCACACCATATACCTTCAGTCCCTTTCCTCTGCAGTCCCTTAATCTCCTTGAACAGGAAATTTGAGAAACTACTGAGTTATAGGATGTTACAGCATGGATTCTGTTCTATCCTGAGTCCTCGCTGATCCTAAAGGATTAGGGCCAAAATACTGGCTATCCGTGTAGATCTTCTTCTCTCTAATTTTTGGTCTGCAAACCTATATTCTTAGGCCTCCAGAAGAAAAGTCTAGTGATGCCACTCAACATTATTGTCTTTCCAAATATCAAACAAGTTGGACTTAAATTGGAACTGGCATTTCCCATCAATCATTGATATTGTAACAAATCCCTATACAATGTAATAAAAGCAGTTACACATTTGTACACAGATATTTAGAAATATAAGCATGTACCAGATTTTAGCCTGTCCATCCTTTGGCTTTTCTCCTATTCTCTTATTCTCATTTAATACCCTTTTTTGTTTTCTTGTAAACCAACCACTTACTTGAGAGAAAGTATAACAGTAAAGAAAATTACATTAGAAGCAGCACACATCTAAAAGGTCAGAGTGACAGGCATTCTAAGCATAGTTTTAATGTTGCATATTTCTAACATCAGTGACAAAAACCTTTTGAGGTTTCTTAGAACTACTGTCTAATTCATCATGTCCATGTAAGTGCGTAGCTATGTCCCTGCTATGTTTCCCCTCTTTTCTGCTCCCAGTAACTTTGCTATTTAACCCTTAAGACTTTGATTTCCATTCAGCTGTGTTATGCCTCTTCACTTTTATTTCTTCTTTTGAGTTCTTACACTAGGGAGACTATAGAGTATTTACACATGTAGGTCTGGTTTATTTCACATATGAGTGTATGCTCAAGGTGCATCCATTTATATATGAATTCTTCCGGTTTGCCATTCTTTATACCTGAGTAATATTCCATTGTACAGAAATACCACATCTTTTTCAACCATTCTTCATATGGTGGACATTTTGGTTGTTTCCAAGATTTAGCTATTATGAGTTGGGCTGCTTATAAACATAGTAGTACAGATATCACCATGGTATTATGTTTTCAGTTCTTCGGGGAAAATTCTCAGTAGGGGGATAGTTGGATTGAATGGGATTTCTAGCTCTAGTTTTTAAAGGAGTCTCCATGCTGCTTTCCATAATGGTTGCACCAGTCTGAATTCCCACCAGCAGTGGAGAAGGGTACCTTTTCCTCCACAGCCTCTCCAACATTTGTTGCTGGTTGATTTCTTTATGATACCCATTCTTTCTGGAATGGGATGCTATCTAAGTGTTATTTAATTTGCATTTCACAAATGGCTAGTGATGTGGAGCATTTCCTCATGTATGTGTAGGCTTTTTGAATTTCTCTCTCTGAGAAGTGCATGTTCATCTCAGATGCCCATTTCTGGTTTGGACCTTTGAATTTTGGACCCCTAATGGTTTTTAGCTCTTTATAAATTCTAGATAGAAGACCTTTGTCTGAACATCTATTAGTTAAAATCTTTTCAAAATTTGTGGGTTGTCTTTTCACACTGTTGGGAATGTCTTTTGAGGTGAAAAAATTTTCAAAACCAGAGAAGGTTCCAGTTGTTGATTCTTTCAAAGGTCGAAGGTGCACTTTGATTTTTGTCCATGAACTCTTTGCCTGTTCCGATGTTTTCAAGATTTTCTCCCACTGTTTCTTCCAGGAGATTTAATGTTTCTCTTTGAACATTTAAATCTTTAATCCATTTTGACTTTAGTTTCTTGCATGGTGCTAGACTGGGGTCAAGTTTTAGTTTTCAGCATGTAGGGAGCCAGTTTTTCCAGCACCATTCATTAAAGAGGCTATCATTATTCCAGTAAATATGTTGGCCCCCTTTTTCGAAAATAGTGTGGCTGAGTAGAATAAGCTCTTGCCTGGCAAGTGCAAGGGCCTGAGTTCATTCCCCAGTTCTGCAGAAATGAAAGAAAGAAAGAAAGAAAGAAAGAAAGAAAGAAAGAAAGAAAGAAAGAAAGAAAGAAAGAAAGAAAGAAAGAAGGAAAGAAAGAAAATAAGGTGGCTGAGTGTGTTTGTATTCACTTCTGCATCTTCTAATCTATTCCACTGATCTTCAGGTCTATTTGTTTGCCACTTACCACTGTAGCTTTGTATTATAATTTTAGGTCAGGAATTGTAATGCCTCCTGACTCACTTTTGTTGCACATGATTGTCTTTGAAATTCTGGATATTTTTGGTTGCAAATAAATTTTAGGAATGACTTCTCCAGGTCTGTGAAGTATGTTGATGGTATTTTGATGAGAATTGCATTAAATCTGTGTAACACTTTAGGGAGAATGGCCATCTTCACAATGTTGCTTCTTCCTATCCGGGAGCAGGGAATATCTTTTCATTTTCTGAAATCCTCAAGGATCTCTTTTTTTTCAGAGTACTGTAGTTTTCATTCAAAAGCTCTTTTACTTCTTTAGTTAGGTTAATTCCTAAATATTTCCTTTGCTTTGGTGCTATCGTAAAAGGTATTGTTTCTCTAATTTCTCTCTCAGTGTGTTCGTTATCTGTGGAGAGGAATGCCATTTACTTTTTTTGTGTTGACTTTATAACCTGCTATGCTACTGAATTTGTGTGTTAGTTCCAGTAGCTTGTTGGTAGAGTTTTTGGGGTCTTCCAAATAAATTATTATGCAATCTGCAAATAATAATAATTTAACTTCTTCTTTTCCTATTTTTATTCTTTTTGTTTCTCTCTCTTGTCTAATGGCTATAGCTAATGATTTCAGAACTATATAGAAAAGGAGTAGAGATAGAGGACATCTTTATCTTGTACCAGATTTGAGAGTAAAAGACTTCAGTTTTTCCCCATTTAGAATTATGTTAGCTGTTGGATTGTCATAGATGGCCTTTATCAGACTGAGGTAGAGGCCTGCTATTCCAAGTTTCTGCAAGACTTTGAAAATGAATGAGTGTTGGACTTTGTCGAAAGACTTTCCTGCATCAATTGAGACAATCATATGACTTTTGGCTTTAGCTCTGTTGATATAGTGAATTACATTTATAGATTTCAGTATATTGAACCATGCTTGTATCTCTACTATGAATCCTACCTGATCATGGTGTATAACCTTCTTGATGATGTGTTGTATTCTTGTGGCGAGGATTTTATTTAGAATTTATTGCATCTGTGTTCACAAGAGAAATTGGCCTGTACTGCTCTTTTTTTGGTTGCATCTCTCTCTGGTTTGGGTATCAGTATACTACTTGCCTGTAGGAATGATTTTGGGATGATTGCTTCCTTTTCAATTTCATTGAAGAGTTTGAGGAGTGTTGGGATTTTGTCTTCTATAAATTTCTTGTAGAATTCAATGGTGAATCCATCAGGTCCTTGGCTTGCCTTTGTCGGCAGACTTTTTATTACATTTTGTATTTCATTGGCTCTTATTGGGTTACTGAGAGCCCTTATATTTTCTTGATTTAGCTTTGGTAATTTATACTTTTCTAGGCATCTATGCATTTCTTCTATCTGTTTAAATCTTTGAGAGCAGAGATTCTCAAAGTAGCTATTTATGATCCTCTGAATCTCTGCTGAGTCTGTAGTAATTTCACCATTTTTATTCCTTATCATTTGTATTTGAGTCCTTTCTTTCCTCTTTTTGATGAGGTTAGCTAGGGGCTTATCAATTTTATTTAATCTTTAAAAGAACCAGCTTTCTGATTCATTAATTCTTTGTATTGTTTTCTTTGTTTCAATTGAATTAATTTCTGCTCTAATCTTTATAATTCTCTCCTGCCTTTGGCCTTTTTATTTTGTTTTCTTTCCATTTCTAGTCGTCTTAGGTATTGCATGAGAGTATTTATTTGTTCCCATTCTGTCTTCTTAATGTGTGCATTCAGAGCTATAAATTTCTCTCTAAGAACTGCTTTCATTGCATCCCATAAATTCCGATAAATTGTGTTTGAATTTTCATTAAATTGCAGATAATGTTTAATTTTTTGTTTAATTTCATCTGTATCTCACTGGTTGCTGAGAAGGTTGGTGTTTAATTTCCACGTATTTCTGGGGTCCTTGTAGTTTGTTTTGTCACTTATTTCCAGTTTCATTGCACTGTGGTCAGATAGTATGCATGGGATAATTTCGGTTTTCTTGCATATACTTAAGCATGACCTATGGACTAATATGTAGCCTATTTTAGAAATGTAACATGTGCAGCTGAAAAATATGTGTATTCTGAAATAGTTGGGTGGAACGCTCTGTGTATGTCCACTAATTCCAGTTGTTCCAGGTAATGGTTCAGTTTGCTACTTCTTTGCTAATTTTTTGTCTGCTTGACCTATCTTTTGGGGACAAAGGGCTATTGAGTCCTCCTGCTACCAATTCAGAGATTTCTTCTGCATGATTTCTGTTTTCTTCCATGATAGTATTTTCTGTATTTGTTTTGGTTGGACTCTGGTCCTGAGATTGGATCTTGCTCCTAGTCTTTATCATTTTTTTTATAGCAGTGATCTCCGCACTTTGATGAACTTATGCAGTTAGTGTCTATGGAAATTTGAGTCTTGATTCACTAGGGTTCTTCCCCTTCCAGACATGCCTGGCTGCAAGTTGGAGCTCAGGCAGCTGGCTACCACAAGGCCTCATGGGTGGGACGGTGGTAGGCCATGTTGGGATGTTGGGTGGCCATGTAGGGACTGTGGGTATAGTCTGCGTTCAGTCAGTTGTGGAGTTGGGTGATGAATGAGGGCTGAGAGAGTTCTTACCTGGCTGTTATGAGGCCTGGTCGGGAAGGTGGGTGGAATCAGAGCTCATGCTGTTGTTGAGTCGGGGGATGGACCGGGGCTGAGTCTGCTGCCAGGAGAAGAACGCTTTCTAATAAATGCAATTTTCATTTTGCAGATTTTTGGGGGGGCATGTTTCCAGGGGTTGAACTCAGGACCTTACATGTAGCAGGCAAGTGTATGTTCTACTGAGCTATCTCCCTGGCCCTCATTTTGCAGATTAAAACCTCTCAAAAGCCACTCTTACTTGGTAAAGTGTCAAGATAACAATTTCTGTAGATTGAATAAAAACTCCAGTAATATGAATAAGGCTTTACATAGATTATTCTTTTTCATGTGTGGGGATTAAAAATGTTTTAAAAATTTTCCTCATAGCAAAATAAACTATAGTATATTGTCTTTTCCTATTGTTTATTGATTTTATGGTGTTGATGGAGTACAAATTATACACATGAAAAGGCACATGTTGAAAAAGTATAAGCATATTTAATATAGTGTGCAGCTCACTAAGGTAAAGCACTGTAGTGAACACATTTATTCATATTGTAGAATATTGCCTTTTCATGATAGAAACATCAAAGCACATAACACTGAGTTACTTAGTGACTGTGAGACATATGAAAACTGTCTGGAAGGCCTTTCTGCCCCCAGTGCACAGAGGAGGACAGAGGAGGAACTCTGTCTACATATTTTAAGAATGACAAATTTCATCTCCATCTTATTTTGTGTGTCAGGGAGAAAGACTGTCCTATTTATAGTCATAGGGATCTGGTAACAGTAGCTTCAAAACCCAGACAAGTGATTTTTTTTTCTTACAATAAAAATTCTTGTGGTAAATGATTACCAAGACCATTCATTTTTCTAGGATGTTAGAATGCAATTAATGATTCTTCTAACCTTACATGCTCGGCCTGGAGCTTTCTTATTCCCCTTTCCAGATAACTCCAGATCAAATAGGTAGAAACAAAAAAAAGCTTAATCAAAAGTCCAACCCCATAATTTCAACATATATTTCATTTTCCTAAGAAATACACTGCAACAAGGAGTGTTCATTTAAATTAGAGTATAAAAAAGGTTAAAGAACAAATTATCAAAATTATAAGACTGTGATTTTCAGATGACTGTGGTAATAGTTTCCAGGGAGTGGATTTGTGAAGATGTCTTGGCACTGCTGAATCTTTACAGGGGTAAAAAACAAAAACAAAAACAGTAAGTTTGAATTAAAGTGATTTTTCAAGAGCACTGATGTGTTTTCTGCAGTTAGTAGCACATCTGCATAGCATCTCCCATGCACTGGAGATATCTGGAGGTAGCTGCTCTGGAAATTGATCTGCAATGGTAGAGTGAAAGAGGAAGCTGGAGCATTGTGTGCCTTCCCTTAAAAGTGAGGTAGAGGAATACAAATCCTAGCAGTGGGATGTTCTATCTGTGCTGGTAAGGGTACTTGGTGACTTTAACATTTTTCAGCAAGATCAAAACCTTTGTCCAGAACTTAAGTACCTCATGTTAAAGAATGGTTAGAAAAACCTTCTGGGAAAAAAAAATCATAACTTCTTTTCATCACCTGCCATGCTCAGAAGCCCAGAGGCAAACTCAGAGCAGACAGCCTCTCCTTGCCATTCCCACCACCTCCCTAGTGGTGCAGGGAGAAAAAAACTGATCTGGGTTGGATGACCTCTAATAGGGAACTTCCAAATAATAGGGAAAACTGATCTCTCAAGCTAAAAAGTACCTGGGACAAATTCGTGTCCTCTAAAGCCAAAGAATGAATTTTAGGAATGAACAGAGATAATGAGCAGAACATATTTATTAAGAGAAAGGAAGCCCCTGTCCAAGAGAGGGACAGGAGGGGGGTCCTGAGTGGGTGTCCCCAGGACGCTGTCTCTTCCAGGGACTTTTATAATGCAAAACCATGTGATGGGGCAGGCCTAAGATGGAAACCAAGGCAACTCGCTCAGGTAGGCATGAGGTGGGAAAAAACTATGGGCAACCAATGAAGTTACAAGCACCATTGTTCAGATAAAATTGATTAAAGCCAATACCGAATGGGGAAGGGAGTCACGTAGCAAGCAGGCATGAAGATGGAACAGGGTCTTTGCTTGTTGGGAGTTGGGTTACTGACTCATTTTAGGCTCTTTTCAGGTGATTGATACCTATTTAGAATATTGATCCCTGATGCGCATTCCCAGGGAAGTATGTGGTTGATTTGTTTCTTCTTTTGTCTTGAGGTCTGGCCCACAGCAGGGGTGTCGGCTTCTTAGAAGCTGTATAGTCGCCTTGTCTTCCGTCTTGTCTCCTGGAGGGCCTGGCCCTGTCTGACTGCCTATAATATTTCTATCTAATTCAGCTGCCTATAACACTAGGACTGACACCAGGCACACCTCAAGTAACATGGACAGGAAGAGGTGGGAATGAAAAGGAGGATAAAGAAAGTACTGGAGATTAAAGACATAACTGATAAGCTTTTTCTATAAATGCATTAATTATAAATGAATCTAAAGATAATATCCATTTTATGATATTTGTTTCGAAAAATCACAACTAAACAATTCTTAAAAATAGCAATAGCATTTGAGAGTGTTGTACACTAAAATCGTTATCCATTTCAGAAGAAAATAGAGATTTCACTATCTTTGGAGTTAGAGAAAGATTTCTAATGAGTATTTTAAGACGTTGGAAGCATAGCTCAGTGTTGGTTGACTATGTGGAATGCTCTGGCTTTAACTCATATCACTAGAGTAAATTACCATTAAAGAATAGAATATTAAACATGAAATTATATAAAATAATAAAATGCTAAAATATTAATAATTATAATACACTTAAACAGATAGAATTACTTCCCTTATCATATGAACTATATGATTAGTTCATACAAATTTTGTTAAATAATACTTAAAATATATGCAACAGTTTTTGAAAAATTAATGAGAAAACATAAAAAAGTAAAGTTAATTAATACAAAGTTGATGTTTTAGTAAGCAAAGTAAAAAGTGCAGCACAAGAAGCTTTTAAAATAGGATTGGAAATAATTGGACATCCTGATATTGAGCTAAGAGTGGTTAAATAAACCAAACAACCCTTCTTCGAAGTAACACATATGGTAAAAATTGGTCAAAATGCATGGAAAGTATATTTCCATGAATTAAGAATTAATTTGAATAGATGTTTTTAAGAGTAATAAAAATTTTGACGACTCATTAAATTACTATACTGGAGCTTTTTGAGGCCCACTTGCCCCTGCCGCAGGGAGAAGTGCTGCACTGCACTAGAGCTGCCGAGCAGACCCCTTCCCAGGACCTGGCCAGCACCAACGCCTTCTGCTGAACACCAGTATCACAGTTCCTGCCAACTCTTCTGAGCTGCTCATGGAGGTGCAGGCAAATGGCAAAAGGCCCAGTCCAGAGAGGTGGGAAGAATGCAGTTTTGATAGAGATGCCTTTCCTCCTGACCTGCTGCCAAGAGAGCGTGTACCATCAGCCCTGCTCCTCAGCTTGGTCCTTCTCTTACTGTGCTCCCTATGCATCTAGTTTCATCCTGCTCCTCCACCTCTTCAGCACTATATCTTAGAAGATATTGCAACCTCCCATCTATATTGGGAGCCTACCAGGATGCTACAACATCAGGAAATTCCTGAGAGGCACCTCAATCTCAGTATATGTGGAGGCTATCAGGACAAACTGGTAGACAACCAGATGAATGGAAACCTCTTTCCCATGCCTTGAATTACATGATGGAAATGGTGGAAAAAACCAGGAGCTCAATCGCCGTCAGGAATGTGATCAGGAAAAACTGAACTACTGAAAAAGACAATTTTTACACTTTGGAAATTTATTAAATATCTATTTAAGGAATTTTTATCCTCTGTGCTTATCTGATCATATATATATATATATATATATATATATATATATATATATATTTTTTTTTTTTTTTTTTTTTTTTTTTTTCAGGACCAGGGTTTGAATACACGACCTTGTACTTGTCAGGTTAGTAGTTAATAAAACAGGTTAGTAGTTAATACAGTGCATATTTTGTCTTCATAGTAGTTGTTCAAAGTACAAGATGCAGACATGATACCTTTTCTAAACACTATTAGCACAAATATTTCTTCTCACTGACAAAAGATCTACAAAATACTGTACGTGGTTTCACAGTAAATCCTGAGGGATTTTGACTGACTTTGTCAGATTTTAAAAAAAAAATTTACATTTCTTTGTTATGTATATCTTCTTTATCTTGGTCTTAACCATCCAGCAGAAAAGTTTAACCACAAGACATAAAAAATAAAGCCAGATTAGTATGCTGAGCTGTAAAAAGCTCAAGTCAACAGCTTCTGACGTTGCCAGTTCGCTGATAACTCACTACTGTTATGGACTGTTGGACTATCTATACAGCTACTTTCTCTTAGATCAATGGAAAAGATGATTTAATGAAAATACAGAGATGAGGAAAACAGGGACTGAGCTCGTCTCCAGGCAACACAGCCCCAGGAGGGTAGATTCTCTAAGTTGTGGTAAGAACAGAGTCTGATGGAAACCCAGAACAAACACCAGTCCTTAAAAACCACCTGATGTGGCATATCTCTTTGACTTTAAAGAACACTGGTGCTAGATTGCAGAGTTTGGAAGACATAGGTGATTATAATGAGTAAAGGAAAAATATATGGAATCCTTGGTACTTGTTATATTTAAAAAATGCTCATTTTTCACCATGGGAAAAATTACTATATTGGGGAAAAGTAATTACATAGTGAACGATAAAACTAATTGCCTTAAATAAATTGATAAAAATATTTTAATAACCAAATGACCATTGAAACCAGGTTATTTTTCCTTTAACTTTTTCACATAGAATATATCATCCATTTAGAAAATTAAAGAAAGGATGAGTTGATTTAATGAATAATTACAAAAAAAATCTTCATATATAGTGACTCTAAAAGTTAGCTTTACCAAATTTTCATAAAACAGTAATCACTGCTTTATACCAACTTTTCCTGACGGAAATGGAAATAAGTGAAATTTCTCTCTCATTTTGCCACAGAATACAGTTGATATCAGCAGGAGATAAAGAGACACCAGAGGAAGTATATAACTTTTCTTTCTCATGAACATGAGCAAATATCATCAAAATAAATATCAGTAAATCAAATTTATTCATATTTTCCAGAGACAGCAAATTAGTTAGGAAAAAATGCAACAGCCCTCAAGACTACATGCGATACTAAGTCTACTTGGGACTGTATTGAGTCTAATGTAAGCCATCAGTGGTCGCTGACTGCATCAGTCATATTACTGAAATTCTGTTTAAACTAGGCTAATGTTCCTTTTATAGAAATAAAAAATAAATTTTCAAGCACTCCAGCTCCATGACACAGTGGAGGTTGGGAGGTGCCTAAATATCAGTGGGCAATGCTGAAAGGAGGTAAGGACTCCAAAACAAGTTGGAGGTCACTTTCTAGAAAAAAGACCAAGGACTTCCAGAACAACAGCAGCTCATGCTTGACCTATGATCTCAGGAGAGCAGACTAGTATTGCTGCTGTCTCCAAGGTTTCATGAGGTAGGCATCTAAACCCAGGCTATCAATAAGCTCATATGGCAAAGGCCACTCTTTTTCCCCTATTGACTTCTCTCTGCAGATTCTGAAAACATATTAGGTGTATTGAAGCGACAGAGCAAAACAAACGAATGTGGTTGTGAGTGTATAGTGAATGTTTAGAGAGACAAAAATCAATAGCAAAGGGTAGACATACACTGTAGTCATCTAAAAGTAAACTAATACTGCCTCAAGGGAGTAATAAAAAATCAACTTGGAGTAAAAATCTACAGCATAATATCAATGGAAAATGAAGAAGGTGTGACACAGATGAAAACATCAAAGCAGTGTAAGTCTTTTTAATAAATCATAAAGTGATGGTACTGTAAGAAGGACTTAGTCTACAACAAGTGCTATTTTAGAGACAAGAGACCTACCCTTCTGTTGAACTACCCAACAAGTGTATTTCTAGTTACTTCAAGAATGTTAACCAAGCAGGGCTTCTCCAGAGTGAGGGTTTGTTTGCAATTATTATGGCACATTTTTTAGCCCTTGGTCTCAGATTCCAGTGAGGTCACCACCCACAATATAATGTCTGTGGAAAATGAGTGTTTGGCAAGATTTCTGATGAAGAGAAGTGCAAGTCAGCCCATAAATACCATGTCAGCAAGAACACAGGGCCGCCAGGGCAATAGGAAGGCTGCTCTGCCTTGTTCTTCTCTTTCTAAATCAAGGCTAATGACTACTCACTTCTCAAAGCAAGCTTTATTTTAGAAAAAGAAAAGGAAAGCATCCAGAATTCCCTAAGACTACAACTAAACAGAAAGTAAAAATTAGGAAATGGAAGTGAGAAATATTCCAGGAGTTCAGAGACAGAAGATATCTCATTTTTTAAAAAAATTAGAACATTTTTCTCTCTCTCTCAAAAAATACATACACACACACATACATATATACATATATATATATATATATATATATATATATATATATATATATATTACAGAGAAATTGGCCTTCTTACAAGGCTTTTATTTCAGGCAAAGCCACTATCATATAATCAAGGAAGAATTCAAGTGTATACAGACAGAAATGATGTCGATATTTAAAAAATACTTCCAGTGTGTAGTTATCTCCAGAATTCTATAAAGTGTTGCCATCTCTAACTTTATTTAAGACACTGACTGCAAAGAATTTTAAATACAGTATACATGTTTTTCATTTCTACAAGAAGTCCATGACTCAAGTCTGGCCATCACTCGGTGAGCTACCTATTCCCAAAAGTGACATTTCTTTTTTTTTAAAGAGAAAATAAAATAAAAATAAAATGGTACAGAATTTCAACATAAGATCATAGAAAATCAACAATGATTTTTTATATTGCCTATTGTTACCTCCAAAGTAATTGCTCAGATTACCTGATGTAAGCATGCAGAATTGGTCCAAAAATTGAGCATTACCTGTTTCTTCGGTTCTTTTCAATAAGCCAACAGAAATTAGAAGTATAATCATCTTAGCTATCTTGTTAATATATATTCCCTTTCTTCTTTTTTTTTTTTTTTTTTTTGCTCCTTTCTCTCATCGCAGTTGTTCTTTCATTTTGAGGAGCATCTCTTGCTTTCACAGTATCTTTCCAATTTTATTTATTATTCAGTTATAAAGAAAGATAAACTCAGGCTGGCGAAATAGCTCAGCGGATTAAAGCACCTGCAAGCAGGTGCAAGGGCTGAGGGTTCCATCCCAGGGCTGCTGTGCTTGCCCTGCCCCCAGGGTGCACTGAAATGGCAACTGAGACTGGGTGTGGTGGTGCACACCAGTAATCCAAGCTCTTCGAGGCTGTAAACAGGTGGATCATTATGAATCAGATCTAGCAGTGAGACCTTGAACAAACTTTAGACCCTTCCCTAAAATACAAGCAGAAGAAGAAGAAGAAGAAGAAGGAGGAGGAGGAGGAGGAGGAGGAGGAGGAGGAGGAGAAAAGAAGGAAAGAGAAAGAAAGAAAGAAAATAGAAGAAAGAAAAGAAATGAAATGAAAAGAAAGATAAAGTCAAGGTTTGCATAGGTAAATGGATGGAACTAGAGTCCATATTTATAAGTGAAATAAATCAAACACACATATGTAAACATTACATTTTCTCCCTAGTATATAAGTCTCCCAGAAAAGGTAATAGCAACATTTGTTCAGTTCATTGTATACATTTTGAAAAATAAGTAAGAATAATAACACCTCTAAGTTATAGTTTTAACCTCTACAATATTGCTGATAGAGCTACTTAACCCTCAATGGCCCATTCCTTTAGTTCAAGGGAGCCTTTAATATATGTTTACAGTCTTCCTCTTTATAACAAATGTAAGAAAAGACAGATATTAGTTATTTTATTGGGAATGAGAATTAGGTAAGGAAACACAGGGCTCGATATAGATCGAGATGTTATTAACCAGATATACAGTGATAGTTGCCTAGAATCTACACATGGTTTTGTGTCTATATATCACACATATCAAGGGGAAATTTGGGAGATGATGAGAGATAGGTTCACACCATGCAAATGAGGCTGACCTTGAACCAACTTAGTAGGCTAAGTTGGAGTCCAATTCAGAGCCATCCTCCTGCCTCAGCCTTCCCAGTGCTGAGATTACAAGCCTACATCACTATATCCAACCCTTGAGGAAAATTTTAAGAAGTAGTGAGAATATTATTGGAGACTATATCCACAGCAAAGATATAAAAATTAATTATAATTCAAGTTATCACTTTGCCATGAAGGTATAGGATTTGTAGGTAATCTCCATTGGCCAAAATGCCTTCCAGAGGAAAACACTTTCCCGTATTCTGTCATTTAGCTGCTACATGCTACAGTCTGACTGCAACTCCCACACTTTGAAAAGAAGATGGACTAACGAAAGAAAGGATTATCATTTTTTTAGATGAATTAGTGTCTGTGGTAGCTTTAACAAATGCTAATTGGAACTGAAAATTCCTTAGCATTCCTTCCTAACCTAACCACATTCAGCATCCGAGCTTTTGTGGAGTCTCCTGGCACCAGGCTGTGCTGGAAAATGTGGTGTCCAGCAACATTCAGCTCTCATTTGTATCTCACTGGGTCACTATTTCCCTGTGGTTAGAAAATTCCTTTCACTTCAGTTTTTGAAGTTATCTAGTTTCTACCTTTCCCCTTTCTAAAGAATCAAAAAAAAATAAATACACTCCTAGGATTATACAGTGAAATAACAAAAACAGAAAGTGCACAATTAATTTTGTTTCAAATTTTAAAAAAGACAAAAGAAATTTGTTAAAATAATGGATCTCTCTCTCTCTCTCTCTCTCTCTCTCTCTCTCTCTCTCTCTCTCTCTCTCTCTCTCTCTCTCTTTTAATTTTTTAAAGAGTACAAGGGCCAGCCAAATAGCTCAGTGGATTACAGCTCCCGCAAGTAGGTGCAGGGGTGGGGGATTTGATCCCTGAGCCTGGTATACCAGCCCTGTGCCCAGGGCATGCTAAGAGGATAGTTGAGGCTGGGCATAGTGGTGTGTGAGCATATAATCCCAGATCTTGGGAAGCTTTAAACAAGCAGACCATTACAAGTCTGATCTAGTATCAAGACAACAAATTAGAATTAATACAGAAAAATTACAAGTGATAGAGAATTTCATTTAACAAAATAATATGAATCTCACAGTATTTGTGGTAATACATAGTGTAGTATGCCAACCAGTTATTCATATTATCAGATATATAAATGTAAAATTGGAAGAAAGAAATGTATAGGAAGCTAAAAAGAGAAAAAGTACAATTGAAGAAGAGATGAAACAAATTAAAACATTAACTATTTCTTTCCATAAACCGGCAAAATTATGCACAGTACAGTTGTCCAAACCATTCTGCTTGTAGATGTAGATAAATCCTTTTCCCCCATTCCCTCTCTGGTCCTTCTCCACTCAGTAACTCTTTCCTTTAGAATAAGTTCATTCCCTCTTCTCAGTAGCTATTGCACACTGCAAATTCCATTGTTCTCTTTCAGGCTCTCACACTAAGTAGATAATATAATGTTCACATATGGGAGTATGATTTCTTTCACTTAAGAGCATGTTATCTAGCTGCATCCATTTACCAACAAAGGACTCAAATCAATCCCGTTTCATAGTGGAATAACATTTCATTGTGTAAAACATCATTGGCCACTTGAGAAATGCAAATTAAAATAACACTAAGATTTCACCTCAGCCCAAAAAGAATGACTAACATCAAGAAGTCAGCCAATAACGAATGCTGGAAAGGCTGTGGAGAAAAGAACTTTTCTCCACTGTTAGTGAGAGTACAGACTGATACAACCACTATGGAAGTCAGTGTGGAGATTACTACAAAAGCTAGGATTGCAGATCCCATTGAAGCCAGCTATTCCCCTCTGAAGTATTTTTTCCAGAAGAACTGGAAACCTGATACCACAGAGATATATGTGCACTCATGTATACAGCAGTCCAAATTGCCATAGCTAAATCCTGGAGATAAGGCAGATGCTCATCAACTGAAGAATGGATAAAGGAGATGTGGAATTTTTACACAATGGAGTTCTCTTTTTGAAAAAAGTCATTGCTTTGGGTATGGCTTGTTTTCCATATCTATTCTAAAGTCATCTAAAAATTACTTTCTACCCATAGATTATCATCTTAATGCAATTTGTATTTGATAACATTTGGACACCCATTTTACTACTGTCTCCATAGGGAACAGTAAGTTTAAGTAAGAAACAAAAAGAGACAATTGCTTAAGTTTATCAGATTTAAAACATCCCAAAGATGTAGATATGCACTGCCCTAATGGCAGATTGAGTTTTATGTAACAACATATATAGTATGATTGGCCTAAAACAGTCCATAATACATGGTGACTGCCCAGAATAAGTACCTCAAATCTCATTTTCCCCGATGAAGAAATATATTAGGTAAAACTATTAGGGTGAATAACGAATGCTACTGAAAAAGGTATATACTAGACACCTGGTGGCACATGCCTATAATCCTAGAACTCTGGAAGATAAGACAGGAAGATTATTGTGAGTTTGAGACTAGCCTGGGCTACAAATTGAAATCAAGGCCAGCCCGAATTGCATAGCCAAACCCATCGCAAAAAGACAAAGAAAGAAAGAAAGAAAACAAATATATACTCCAGCACCCTTTGTTCATCAGATAGAGGCTTTGCGCGTCTGGTAGAACATGCAGTAGTCTAAAACAAAAACAATAGAATATGATTCTTGCAAGCAAAAAGCATCCAACCTGAGAGGGGTTAAAATTTTATTTTACTGATGGAACAAGTGTCCTCCACATAACATCGGACTTTGTTCAGAAGTTGTTTAAGAAAGTGGTTAAGGTTTATTTATTTATTTATTTTGTATTTTTTAGTGTTGGTATCCAGGGTCCTCAGCATCTCACTACATAGATAGATAGTGATCCTCCTGTGTTCAGCCTCCCAAAGGGCTGGGATTACAGGCACGCACCACCATGTCCAGTCTCAATCGCTAAAAGCACACTCCCAGGGCAGGGCCGGCAGGGCCAGCAGGGCAGGCCTCTGCACTCTGCCTAAACAGGAGGTTTAGTCCGCACATCTAGTTGGCCAGTCCTCTAGGTGGTTATGTTTTAGAGGCTGCTAAAGACAAAATTCAGCATGCTCAGAGTGTTCATTTGAAACCCCTTAAATAGCCAGTAAAGTTCCAAGTCTTATTCCATTTGCAGTGATATACAGGTCTGAATATATCATGCAAACAGTAAGTACAATGTATGATAAAACTACATACCACAAGTACACTTTTCTCGTAATCATAATTATATTGTTTATATATGTGTGTCTTTTTGCCCATCACTAAATTTCGATTGACACAAATGTATTGTCAATCCCATCCCAATCTAGTGTAAGCACCACAAGGGAAGACTTCTTTGTTTTGTTCATGAATATATGGATCCTCAAAACCTTTAAAGAGCCTAGTACACAACTAATATTCAGTAAGTATTTACTCAGTGACAATAGGACTCTTTTTATGCCCTCATTCTTCACTGTATGCAATGGAATCCCAGGTAGAGATGACAGGAAAGCGAAGGCCTTCAAAGCATGATAGTCCCAAGTTCTGTTTCATTCAAGTTAAGAATTTCATTAGGAGATAATTAGCATTGCAATGATGGTTTTCAACTTAAAATCACCTATGACTTGACTTCTCTCTTTGGGCGCTCATGAGTTGAGTTTTATTGATTTGTACAAGGGACTTAAATTTAACTATAATTTTTAAGGTATTTTCCAATCACTAGACTCTACTTCTCCAGACTTCAATTATATCTGCAGCACTCATACATGATATGACCAACTTGTGTCACACCCACAGATCTAAACCCTGCCCTTTTAGCATTGGTCATAAGCAGTAAGCTCCAAATAGTAGGAATCAGTGATCTTATAAGTGAAAAGAAGAAAAAACAAAACGATTGCTTACTGTTCAATAAAGCTAAAACTAGTATTACCTATGCTAAGAATATTTCCAAAAGTATCTTCAAATGCTGTATCTCAATTTCTACCCCAAACAGTTTATCAAAACTTTACAGCACACTTTGCTTTGAAGGGCTTTGTTATGACAGCCAACTTTATCTACTGGTCTATGTATTTTCCTATTCTGACTTGACCTGCTATAGAAAGAAAATGACAGAATATAAAAGACAACAAACTTTCAGAAAATTTAGTAATCTGTCTATTGCTTCATGTTATCACTCTGGTTGAATCTAGTTTGTCCTCTCTGATTTTCAAAGTAGCAAATGGATAAACATTTGCCTGAGACTTCGTGTTTGATAATAAATTCCATTCAGTGGACAAAATGATATTTATGAAGAGCTAATGTAAGAAGCTGAGCATACTGAGTTTCTTTATGGGCACTCTACCTATAGAGTTGACCCTCTTGGCCTTATACTTTCTATTCTTTAATAAAAGTGAAAGAAGTTAAACAATATATTTAAAAGGATAGAAATACATTGTAATGGCAGGATAAAAATACATAGATATAAATATGCAGGGGCCTGGCAGGATGGCTCAGTGGTCTAAAGCGCCTGCTTAGGAAAGCTTGGGCAGCTGCAGGGACGGCGGTTCGATCCCCGGCACCACATGCTGTGCCAGCCCTGCCCTCAGGGCAGGCTGAGCTGGCCATAAAAATAAATAAACAAACAAACAAAAGTTTTGAACAAGAAAAAAATAATTTAAAAAATCCTTCAAAAGGTAAATAAAGAGATATGCAAATAATAACTAATTTGAACAGTCCCATTTCTATGGAGAGAAACAACTGTAGATATATCAGAAAGATCTGAGAATACTACCACATACCCTCTTTGTCTACTTCTCACGCTCTCCCTATCTCTCTCTGGCTCAATCCTAAATTCAAATGGGGTAGCGTTGCTGCAAGAAGATAAATTTCATGTGCTAAGTCAGATGCTTCGTTTGAGAGCCTAAAGAAAAAGAATGAAAGGGTATTGGCAGCCAAACATTACTAGAAGGGGGTACTGTTGTCAGACTACATGGAGCGCGTGAAAAAAAGTTTCTGATGGGTTCAGGAGAGGTCTCAGGTATGCTCATACACAGCCATTATCATACATACCAAATGCTCCTACTCAGTAAATCTGATTTCACACTGTGGCTTACTAGTTCTAGTAAGTTTGTATTTACTTTAGATGTCACTCACTCTCTTGTGGATAGTGATCAAGTCTAGTCTGTTTTTTCACATCCTTTGTATACTGTCTTTGTGCAGCAGAAAACACTGCATACCAACTAGGAAAGCAATTACTAGTAAACTGGGTAAATGGAAGTTGTTTAAGCATGAATGAATAAGACGGTGCATATTATTTTAGTTAACCAGGGTTAATTATCTGACTAATGTATCCGATAATTTCAGCGTATTTTATCATGAAAACTCATATTTTCCAACTTTGAAGAAATCACCACTCATTCTGACTTTTAATTTTAACCATTCCCCAACTCTACTGGCAAATCTAATTTAGTGCCAAACGTTATATTTTTTAAAAAAGTAAAGGCCCATTCATTTGGTGTGCACTACCAACGCAAGAACTCTGTGTACTTCAATCATATGTTCCAGTGGCCCTTTCATGTCTGCTCCGCACGCCTCTTTGCCCTAACTGTGTGTATGCAATGCTAGCCTTTCTGGACTGCAATGACAGGCTCGCTGGGCCTCGGGCTTCTCATAGAATTCAGAAAGGGGGAGAAATCAGATGGTACAAGGAACATTACTCTTTCTCCCTGGCCCTCTTGTATGGCTTTGATTACATGGAAGGCAGCAGGCAATTCTAAGCAATAAATTGGAGTAGTGAAGGCCATCTTAGAGAGATGAATGCTTTCCAAAAAATGTATTCATGTTGAAAACTCATAACAGGAATAGGACAATTGTGTTAGGAAGTAACTTTTCATCTAATAATATAAATGATCACTTCATTGGAAATAGAACTGTTTTCAAAAAGAACTGAAAGATTAGAAATATTTAGTAATGTTCTTAAAATTGAGAAGCTGGTCCTCAGCAAAATTGGAATGCAGATCCAATCTGTATAAATATAATGAAGCTTCTCTTAATGCTTAAGTTTCATAAGTAGCTCTTGGTTCATAAAAATGTTTAGTTGTTTATTATATAAGTGGGGCCATCAACAGATCTTATCAAAAGTAGTTATGTTTATGTTATACTGTGTAAGAAGTTGTGTGTGCTCATCAGAGCTTTGACTGAACCATGTATGATATTAATTCTAATTCGAGGACCTTATCAGGTAGTCTTTCTTATTTCATCACTTCAGTGGTTACATTTTCTAAAATTCTAGACCCTCATGCCCAAATTCAGAATGCAAAATCAGTTAGGAGTCAATATCCTTAACTTTTTAGTTAAGGAATGTTAAAAATTGAATATCAAGGAATAATGGAATATTGAATACCAGATTGATTTTTTTCTTACAACAAGAAATTCTTGTCTTCCTCATCTTTGATTGACTACACATTAAATAGCTCATGTAAACAAGGAAAAGAAATATTTCACTACAAGAAATATCAGTATAGTGTCCCTCAAGTTCTCTATTCTTCTAAATACATTACAGTGTTCCTTCTTCTGCTTTTAGTCTCAGACTCCCCAACGGTTTGCAGTTTCTTGCAGTTTCGTCTGTTCATTAGGATCCACGTGGCTTCTGACTAAGATTGTAAATAGGAAAATTCACTCAACTGTCTCATGTGCTATTTTGCCTCCAAATTCCTGTTAGCTAGTGGCCCAGATTATATGTAAAATATATTTTTTTGTATTTTAAATGTTTCTATTTATTCAATAGAACTTTGCCTCATTTCAAAGTAATTTGCAACTCAGAATACAGACCACCTAAAAATGAACAAACCATTTTTCTTTGGTTTTGAACTGTGAACTTAATTTAGACAATGAATATAGCTTCCTGTTTACATTTATGGCCTTAGAATTGCTAGTAAATCCCTATTGTTTGCCAGGTTTTTAAGTTCATTGAAATAATTTTAGGGAAATAAGTAGAAATTAAGGTATTAGATAACATGATGATGGCTTACACTGTACTTTTTTTACTTTTAATAAGCAGTAACAATGGTACAGTTTCACAACACATTAGTAGGACAATCACAATAATTAATACAATTCACATTATTGTCTTCATAGTAGTTGTTCTAAAATACAAAATATTTTAAGTTTAAAACAGGTTATAAACTTTTGGGCTAGAGTCTGTGTTTCTCAATTACAGTGACAAACAGTATTTGTCTTTACAGCTCTGGCACTCCAAACAGTGTCTACAGCCTGAGAATTTTAAAAAGAAAACTATAGCACCATTACCTTTCATAACTTTGTTCTGTGTATTGAAGGCAATGACATTTGTCATTTTTCACTTTGGAAGTAAATAAAGAAGATAACATTTTTATTGTTGAAGACACAAGAAGTGCCCGATGTGTAGTTCTTACCAGAAAAATTATGACTGAGCTCTGCGTGAGCACTGAGTGCTACAAGGCCTGTGAGAGATGCTGGGCAGAGAGAAGAAGGCAGCAGTCACTTTTAGAAGCTAGGTGAGATATGAAAAATATCCTCAGGTGACCTATGTTAAGTCTTTTGCCGAAACTGTGCCCTCGTTCTTCCAAAGGTTCACTTCCTAGGCTTCCCCAGTAAGTCAGCAGGACTATGCCACCGGTTTCCTTCCAGAAATCCAATTGAACATTGGTGTCCAAGCACTTAATTTTAAGAAGAGGTCCCTCCCCTTTCTTACTCCCTTCTTTCTCCTGCTTTCCCTTCCCTCGTCCTCTGTTCCTTTTCTTTTAATCTTGTACTGACATTTTTTTCTCCTTCCTCTTTCTATAAAAAAGCATGAAGCACTAGCAGCACAAAGAAGCAAATGCATCTCCTTGGGTCAGTCTAAGGATGTGGCTGTAATAGGCTCGCAACATTTGTGATACGTTTTGAGTCTCCCACTTTAACAAGGACAAGGTCTCATCGTTGAGCATGTGTACCATATTATGTCTTATTTTTCTTTATGTAACAATGTTTTTCCAAACTTTTTTAGTTTAACTAAATCTCCAAAACCAGCTGTGTCATTATTACTTCATTTCAGACACTCTTTAGAGCACCACTTTTATATTATACCTTTGGTGTCAGTCAGCATAGAGGAGTCTCACAGACTCAGGCTCCAGAGGTGTACATGGTAATTGAGCTCAACATAAGCTACCAGTATGGGCTGGCAGTACCTGCCTGAAGAGAAATAAGCAGATAAGGTAACCAGCCTTTAATACATGTAGGTATGAAAGGGAGTGCACTGTAGCCAGGGTAAGCAAAGTAAAGCTTCCCAATGAACCAGAACACATAGCTATTTACTATATACATGGAAATAGTAAACTTAGTACAACTGGTGAGCTAGAAAAATTTGGCCTCTAAACAGACATCTTATGTAACAAGAGGATTGGAAAGAGAAAGATTAAATGATGTACTCTACTTAGCAGTGTAAAATATTAGCACTAGTAGGCTGGGGAGATAGCTTGGAGGTCTAAGTGCCTGCCTGGCGAGCACAAGGGTCTGAGTTCAATCCCAGGTGCTGAACGCCATGCAGCCACTGAACCCCTGGGAGCTGTGCTGACAACCTGAACAGGGCACGGTGGGGCGTGCCTGTCTTCCCAGCACTGAGGAGACAGAGATGGGAGGATCACTGCAAGTCTGAACGACTTAGTGAGACTCTGTACACAATAAATAAGTGATATTAAAAGTAAATAATGAAAAACTAGCCCTTGTGGGTCCAGCTATAGATACCTACTTATATTCATGGAGGATTAGGTCCAAGATGCCCAGGGAATGGCTGAAACTGCATATGATACCTTTTTTCCTGTATATGCAAAGCTACACTAAAGCTGTAAAATAGAGGAGGAGGAAATGAACAAAACAACAATAATAAAATAGGGCAATCATAAAAGTATGCTGTGACAGATCTCTTCAGTATGTAAATGTGATCTCTTTCACTCTCTTTGAATTTCCTACTACCCTGTCAGTACCCAACATCATGTCGTGATGAAAAATGATACAATGCCTCTGTGATTAAATCAGTAAGGTTAATAACATAAGATAGCACGACATCATGTTAGGCTACTTGTGGAAGTGGCCCTTGGACATGAGCATTGTGACCCCATGTCAGCCAGTTTGACAACCGAGATGCCAACAGCATCACTACAGGGATGGGATGTGTATTCTGTGGCCACGTAGAGGCAGGCCAGCATAACACTTCATCACACTAAGAATGGCACAAGGTTTGCAATTCAGGAATTGTTTCACTTCTGGAAACTTTCATTTAATATTTTTGGAACAAGTTGACCATGGGTAAGTGAAACTATAGCTATTGGGTAACTTTTGTATTATGAAGCATACCACTGAGTACAGCATATGATGAAATTGTGCTCCAACATTATAGCAACAGGTTGCACAGTGCTGTACACCCTGAGAGTAGGGGAAATTCGAGGGAGAAACTCCATTATTTTATAGACCCTCCACTTGGGGTATTTTTCAACTGGGGAGCAAAACTAGGTATCTGGGCAAAGCATAGCAATTAGAGCAATTGAACTTTCTGGGATTTTCAAAAGAAAAATCACTCAGAAGAGAATCCTAGAAGTCCATGACACTTGAGTTATATATGCTCAGGGAAACACTGTTCATGTATCATTAGAGCAAAACTGTTAGGGGATTGAAAGTGAAAGAAGATTACAGAGACCAAGCAATGTGGGGTAATCTTGAAAACTCTCCACTGCAACATACTCCCCTCCTAAATAGCTTATTAGCACCATGGAATTTATCTGACATACATAAAATTAGTTATGAGCTAAAGCCTCACTTTAATATTAAAGCACTGAACCCTAAGTAAGGCTTATACCAGACTATCTCAACAGTGTCATAAAAAAAAAAGAAACCCTTGACACATGGGCCAGAAAGAGAAAATTGAAGGTTGAGTTTTGAGTTCAATGAGCCTCAGGATACCCTTTTGCTTTTCACAAACCTGCTATAGCAGAGTTTAAAACCAAACCTGCACAGATTTCAGGGAATTGACAGGTACCAGCTCCATCTGCTAGGAAAAAAATCAGTATTTTTTCAGAAGAAAATGACCAGAATATATCTATAATGTATGATCCATTGTGCCTAGTAAATAGAATTATGAAGATAAAACACAAGTGAACCTTGGGGAAGATACAAACAGACATTAGGTACTTGTACCAAAATGCACCAATGTTGGATTTAGCAATAACTGTAAAACAGCTCTTATAAATAATTTGAAGGAACCAAAGGAAAACAAGGTCTTGATTTGTAATCAGACATAGAATCTTCGCTGAAAAGTGGAAAGTATAGAAAAACAAAATAAGTGTCAGTGAGATACCTCGGTGATATAAAACACCTGCTTAGGCAAGCTTAGGCCAGGGATCATGCTTCTAACCCTAGCACCACATGCTGCACCAGCCCCATCCGCAGGGTGGACTGGGCTGGCAACAACAACAATAAAAAAAAAAAAGTAGACGCCCTAATCTTGAAAGACTAACTGCAATGAAGAAGTTGCTGAACGGAATTAAGAAAAAGATCACTCTGGCAGAATATATGAACCGACTGACATAATTCTAATGAGAAGCCTAAAATATGCTAACATAAATACACCATAAAAGTGTTTCAGGACATAGGACCAAAATTGATCAAGCAGAATGAAAAGCATCAGCTTACAGAATTAATAAACTCAACAAACAGCAAGCAAGATAAATACAAAGAAGACCACATATACACATATTACCTCAACACTGCTGAAATGTGAACATGAAAAGACAAGAAAAATTCTTAAAAGCTACTAGAGAATAAAGACACCTAAGAACCAATATGAAAGCTGACCTCATTACAGAAGCAAAAAGGCAAACTAAAATGTAGAGACGAAAGAAAAAGAAACTTCCTAGTAAAAAATATTATTCAACGCAAATGTAAAATATGAGACATTTTTAAATAAATAAAGACAAAATTTGTCACCAGTAGCTGTGTACTCCAAGGAAGGGGAAAGAATGATATTTAAGTTAAAGAGAAATAATTTAAGGTGGATTTCTGTATCTGTAGTAATAAAAGACAGGCATCACTGAGGAATCGATAGAAAAGATGTAGTATTTTTGTACAATCAAGTATTACACAGCTATAACAAAGATAAAATCAAGGCTTTTATTGGTAAATGGATACAACTAGAGACCATACTCATAAGTGGTATATATCATGCCAAAGGTCTAAACATGGTATTATGTACCTTGTGTAAGAACCATAAAGAGTAAATAGGATCTGAAAGTTACAATGGGTCTCATGAATGGAAAAAACAAAACAAAAAACTATTGAAAGGGAATCAACAATTGGGATGAGGGAAAGGAGAAAATAAAATAATTTTTAAAAAGAAAGAAGAGGGGCTGGGGAGATAGTTCTGTGGTACAAGTGCCTGCCTGGCAAATGCAAGGTCATGAGTTCGAGCCCTGGTCCTACAAAAAGAAAGAATGAATGAAGAAATATATATATATATATATATATATATATATATATATATATATATATATATACACAGGACAGCTTGAATAATTGGTCTGCTGATTTCTGGTGGCTGACTGCAAGGAGCAGTTTTTCCTGCTTGTCTCTGGGATAACTAATTTGAAGACAACAAAATGCAATACAGAAACCATTGTTGAATTCCTATCATATTGTTCATTGTAATTTTGTATCATTTCTAATATGCTTCTTTTTTCTTTTTCAAATTTTTCTTTAAGATTAAAAAAAAGGGAATCAGAAATGGCAACTATGGGGACCAACAAGATAGTTCAGCAGACTAAGCAGCTGCTTAGGCAAGCACAGGGATGTGGGTTCGATCCCAGGTACCACATGTTGCTCTGACCCCACCCTTGGCCACCAGCGACCTCCAGGTGTAGTGGTGCATGCCTGTAATTCCAAGCTCTGAGGAGGCTGAAAACAAGAGGATCACTACAAATACAAGCTATGTAGTGAGACCCTGTACCAAACACATAAATTAAAAAATAAAAAGACAGCCGGGAGTGGTGGTGCACGCCTGTAATCCCAGCACTTGGGAGGCTGAGTCAGGAGGATTTGTGCGAGTTCGAGACCGGCCTGGGCTACAAAAGTGAGCCCAAGGCCAGTTTCAATTGCATAGCGAGACCCTGTCTCAAAAAGACAAAAAAAGAAGGAAAGAAAGAAAAAGATGATGAAATAGCAATAACGGAATAAATACAGAAAAACCATGTGGGGTTCGTTTTTGTTTAACTTTCCTTTAAAAAACCCACAAATTATTTATAATAAATATGCATAGTAAAAAAATTCACAATACCAAATGATAGGAAAATATATAAAAATGGAATTATGCCATTGTGAGTTTACTCTATGTGTGAAATGCAACCTAAGAATTAATGTACAGAGAAGGATAGCGAGACACAACCATATCATGTCAGGAAGGATGCTAGTAGACACACATTGATTACAAGTAACAGACTAGAACTGACTAAAGAAAGACAAATTATGCAGAAACTAAGAATGAAAAATTGCGTGGCTGTGTTAAATTCAGATAAGAAAATTTTATTCCTAATAAAGAAAATTAGCTGGGAAGTGTTTAAAAATTAAAAGTTTTGAAAACTCCAGCCCCCGGACTTGACTTTTCACCCCTGGACCCACACGCCATTTCAACTGGCTGCGTAGCGCCTGGACCAAATTCCAGCTCCTGGACCTGACCTGTCACCCCCTAACTCCAGCCTGGACCCCGCCACCATCCTAACTGGGCCAATCAGCATTCACTGACTCATCAACAACCAGAGCTCAGATTCCACCCACCTTCCTGAGCAGGGCTCACAATGGCCAAGTAAGAACTCTGTCAGCCCAAATACATTCCCCAAATCGACAACTGCCCAAACCCTGACTGCACCCATATTCCCCACACTGTCACCCACTGTCCCCACATGGCCGACCATAGCCAGCCGCCTGAGTTTTGACTCAAAGCAGGGCACAATTGGAGGGGAACAAACTTGTTGGATCCAGATCCAAATTTCCATAGGTGCTAACTGTATTAAGTTTACCAAAGTGCAGAGATAAGTGTTATAAAAAATGATAAAGAGAAGGAACAAGATCAAATACCAGGTCCGGAGTCCACACAAAACAAATACAGGAAACACTACCATGGAAGAAAATGGGATTCATGCAGATGAAATATCTGAATTAGTAGCAGCCAAAGTTGAAAGCCAAATGCAGAAATGTATAGAGCCAAATCAGATCAGAGATAACATGTGAAGCAAAAATAGAAATGTATGAAAAAATAGAATCTGAAATGGAAAAACAACTGTATAGAGGAAACCAGAGCAGAAATAACCTCTGAAGTTAAAAAAAAAAAAAAAAAAAAAAAAAAAAAAAAAAAAAAAAAAAAAAAAAAAAAAAAAAAAAAAAAAAAAAAAAAAAAAAAAAAAAAAAAAAAAAAAAAAAAAAAAAAAAAAAAAAAAAAAAAAAAAAAAAAAAAAAAAAAAAAAAAAAAAAAAAAAAAAAAAAAAAAAACACAACCTAAATCAATAGCATCTAAAGTAGGGGAACAACTACAGAAATGTACAGAGGAGAACAGAGCAGAAATAATCACTGAACTAGAGAGAAAAAGGTTAACTATAATGAAACACTTCAGTACTACTACAGAAGACATTGATTAAAAAAATATTAGAGGACAATAGAAAAATGATGGATTCCTTGATTGAGCAATATAGGAAATAAATAGGTCGCATGAACAGTTTCAAAGAGATATACAAGATGATGCAAAAATGAACAATGTGAGATTAATAGGAATAAATGAGAAAGAAGGAGTCAACACAAATGACATAAAAAGAATATGGGCAGAAGTAATAGCAGAAAACTTTCCAAATATGAAAAAAAAACTGGGACGTACAGGAAACTGAAGCATACAGAACTGCAAATAACATAAACCCTACTAAAAACACACCCAGACAAGTAATAGTCAAGATTCCAGAAATTCAGCAAAAGAATAACATACTAAAAGCTGCTAGAGAAAAGAAGTAAATCACATTGAAAGGAAAACCGATCAGAATAACAGCAGATTTCTCTTCGCAAACCATGAAGTCAAGAAGAGCATGGAACAGAGGGCTTCAATTTCTCCATGAAAAATTTCAACCAAGATTGATATATCCCAAAAAACTCTCTTTCAAGTATGAGCTAGAAGTAAAATACTAAAGAATTTCATGACGTCAAAGCCAATCCTACACAGTATACTAAAAAAACATTTCAGAGAGAGACCAAAATGACTCAAACTCAAGAAATGAGAACAGAAAGATCCCACCAAATAGGGTACTCAATTAAACACAGGAGAAAAAGGGGTAAATGGTAGTAAGTAAACAGCAGTAAGTAAACGTCATGTCAATAGTAAGTCAATACATTTCACTTATAACCACCAATGTAAATGGACGGAATTCTCCAATTAAAAGATATAGACTGGCAGAGTGGATAAGGAAGCAAAATCCAACAATATGCTGTATGCAAGAAACACACTTAACTCATAAAGAAACTCATAGTGAAAAAAGTGAAAGGATTGAAAACAATACTACATGCTCTAGCAATTCAAAAAAAAAAAAAAAAAAAAAAAAAAAAAAAAAAAAAAAAAAAAAAAAAAAAAAAAAAAAAAAAAAAAAAAAAAAAAAAAAAAAAAAAAAAAAAAAAAAAAAAAAAAAAAAAAAAAAAGCAAGGGTAGCATTCCTGTTTTCAGATAGTCTAAACTTCAAACCAAGACTGAGTAAACAAAATAAAGAAGGCTACTACATATTGGTAAGGGAAAAACTTCAAGATGAGTAGGTAACACTCATAAATGTTTATGCACCCAACACAGGAGCAGAAAGTTATATAAGGTAAACCTTAATGGACATAAAAATCTAATATCCAACACCACAATCTTAACAGGAGACCTCAACACCTCTTTATCTAAAAAAGATAGGTCAAGCAGACAAAAAAATAGCAAAGAAGTAGCAGAGCTGAACCAGAACTTGAAACAACTGGACTTAGTGGACGTACACAAAATGTTCTGCCCAACCACTTTAGAATACACATTTTTTTCAGCTGCACATGGGACATTTTCTAAAATAGACTACATATTAATCTATAGGTCATACTTAAGTATATACAAGAAAACAGTAATTATACCATGTGTACTATCTGACCACAGTCCAATAAAATTGGAAATAAATGACAAAAGAAACCACAAGAACTCCAGAAACACAGGAAAATTAAACAACACACTTCTCAACAACCATTGGGTTACAGATGAAATTAAACAACAAATTAAACAATGTCTTGAATTTAATTAAAATTCAAACACACCTACTCGAATTTATGGGAAGCAATGAAAGCAGTTGTTAGAGGGAAATTTATAGCTCTGAACTCACACATTAAGAAAACAGACGGGACAAAGGTGCTTAATCTACTATAAATAGAAAAAACAAAAGAAATCCAAAGCCCAAAGACGGGAGGAAATTATAAGTACTAGAGCCAAAATTAATTCAATTGAGACAAAGAAAACAATACAAAGAATTAATGAATCAAAAAGCTGGTTCTTTGAAAGATTAAATAAAATTGATGAGCCCCTAGCTAACCTCATCAAAAAGAGTAAATAAAACACTCAAATTCAAGAAATAAGGAATGAAAAGGGTGAAATCACTACAGACCCAACAGAGACTCAGAGGATCATAAATAGCTCATTTGAGAATCTTTACTTTCACAGACTCGAAGACACAGATGAAATAGATAGATTCCAAGAAAAGTACATATTATTCAAACTCAATGAAGAAGATACAAAAACTCTTAATAACCCAATAACAGCCAATGAAATAGGAAATTTAATAAAAAGCTACCAACAAAAAATGCCAAGGACCTGATGGATTCACCACTGAATTCTACAAGAAATTTATACAAGACATAACCCTAACACTCCTCACACTGTTCAGCAAAATTGAAAAGGACACAATCCTTCCAAAATCATTCCTAGAAGCAAGTATTACACTGATACCAAAACCAGAGAGTAATGCAACTAAAAAAAGAGCATACATGAAAAAATCCTCAGTAAAATCCTTGTCACTAGAATACAACAAATCATCAAGATTATACACCATGACCAGCTGGATTCATCCCAGGGATGCAAGTATGGTTCAAAATACACAAATCTATAAATGCAATACACTACATCAATAGAGCCAAAGCCCAAAATCACATGATCATCTCAATTGATGCAGAAAAGAACTTTGACGAGGTCCAACACTCTTTCATGCTCAACCTCCTATAGAAAATTGGAATAGAGGCCCTGTACCTCAACCTGATTAAAGCCATCTATGACAATCCAACAGCTAACTTAATTCTAAATGGGGAAAAGCTGCAGTCTTTTAGTCTCAAATCTGGCCCCAAACAGCGATATTCTCTATCACCACTCCTATTCAATATAGTTCTGGAATCATTAGCTACAGCCATTAAACAAGAAAAAGAGATAAAAGGAATAAGAATAGGTAAAGAAGAAGCAAAACTATCACTATTTGCAGATGACATGATAATCTAGTTGGAAGACCCAAAGAACTCCACTAAGAAGCTACTAGAATTAATACACAAATTCAGTAGCATAGCAGGTTATAAAGTCAACACACAAAAGCCAGTGGTATTCCTGTACACAGATAACGAACACACTGAGAGAGAAATTAGGGAAGCAGTACCTTTTATGATAGCACTGAAGAAAATTAAATACTTAGGAATTAACCTAACTAAAGAAATAAAAGACCTTTTCAATGAAACCTACATTACTCTGCAAAAACAGATTCTAGAAGATTTCACAAAATGGAAATATATTCCCTGATCCTGGATAGGAAGAACCAACATTGTGAAGATGGCCATAAACCCTAAATTGTTATACAGACTTAATGCAATTTCTATCAAAATACCATCAACATTCCTCACAGATGTGGAGATATCATTCCTAAAATTCATTTGGAACCAGAAAGACCCAAAATTGCAAAGACAATCCTGGACAACAAAGGTAAGGCAGGAGACATTACACTCCCTAACCTAAAATTATACTACAAAGCTACAGTGATAAAATCAGCATGGATTGGCAAAAAAAAAAAAAAAAAAATAGACCTGAGGATCAATAGTGTAGATGGAAAAGCAAATACTAAAACACCCAGCCACCTTATTTTTTGAGAAAGGGGCCAAACTTGTTTATTGGAAGAAAGATAGCCTCTTTAATAAATGGTGTTGGAAAGACTGGCTGTCTATGTGCCCAAAACCAAATCTTGACCCAGGTCTATTGCCATGAACGGAACTAAAGTCAAAATGGACTAAAGATCTAAATATTAAAAAAGAAACACTAAATCTCCTGAAAGAGAAAGTTGAAGAAAATCTTGAAGACATCGGGGTAGGGAAAAAAATCATGAACAAAAACAAAATGCATGTTTAACACTTGAGAGCATCAACAAATGGCACCTCCTCTGACTAAGAAGTTTTCGCACGTCAAAGGAAATTATCAATGGATTGAAAAGACAACCCACAAATTTCAAAAAGATTTTAACTAATAAGTACTGAGACAAAGGTCTTCAGTCTAGAATCTACAAAGAACTAAAAACCATTTTTAGGGCTCCAAAATTCCGAGACCCAATCCAGAAATGGGTATCTGATACAAACACACACTTCTCAGAGAAAGAAATTCAGCAAGCCTATAAATACATGAAGATGTGCTCCACAGCACTAGCCATCTGTGAAATGCAAATTAAAACATTTATTTTTTTAAAACAACATTTAGATACTATATCACCCCAGAAAGAATGGCTACCACGAAGAAATCAAACAGCAATAAATGTTGGAGAGGCTGTGGGGAAAGAGTAACCCTTCCCCACTGCTGGTGGGAATGCAGATTGGTGCAAGCATTATGGAAAGTGGTGTGGAGGCTCCTTAAAAAAACAGAACTGAAAATCCCATTCAATCCAGCTATCCCTCTCTTGGGAATCTTCCCAGAAAAACTGAAAACATCATCCCATAGTGATATCTGTGCATCTATGTTTATATCAGCCCAATTTGTAATAACCAAATCTTGGAAACAACCAAAATGCCCATAATTTGAAGAATGGTTGAAAAAAATATGGTGTTTTTATACAATGGTATTTTTATACAGTAATATTACTCAGCTATAAAGAATGGCAAACCAGAAGACTTCATATATAAATGGATGTACCTTAAACATATACTCATAAGTGAAATAAACTAGACATACATGTGTAAATATCGCATAGTCTCCCTAGTGTAAGAACTCTAAAGAAGAAATAAAAATTAAAGGGAATAACACACCTGAATGTGCTGTGGATTAAACAATGAAGTGACTGGAAGTAGACAAAAGAGGAAACACAGCAGGAGCAAAATCATGCACTTATGTACACAGGATGAATCAGATATTGGTCCTAATAATGTTCAAAAGATTTATCACATTGATCATAGCACCATGCAACACTAAAACTATGCATGGAATGCCTGTCATTCTCGTCTTTTTGATGTGTATTGCTACCAATGTAAACTCAGTTACTGTTATACTCACTCTCAAGAAAATGGTTAGTTATCAACAAAAAACAAGAAACAAAAAAGGGTATTAATTGAGAGTAAGAAACTGATCAAACTACCATAGGCTTCACAGGGTACAATTTTGTGCACACTTGGATTTCTAAATAAATGTCTGTGTAAAAATATGTAACTGCTTTTATCGAATTCTATAGAGAGTTATTAGAATATCAAAGATTGTGGAAAAATATCAATTCTAAGCTGAGGCAAAGATGTTTGATATTTAGAAAGCCAGTGATGATAAGCTCAATTACCTATGTTACAGAGTAATAGTATCACAAAGCTTTTCTGCTGGAGAGTTGAGAATGTAAGTTAACAGACCAAAAATTGGAGAAAAAGAAGGGCCATGGGGATAGCCAATATTTTGGCCCTAGCCCTTCAAGGTCAATAAGGACCCAGGATATAAGAGAACCTGTGCCGTAATATCCTATAACTCAGAGGTGTCTCAAATTTCCAGTTCAAAGAGATTATGGGACCTTAGAGGAAAGAGATAAATGAACTATAGTGTATCTAAGGAGTGTCACCCAGAGAAAAAACATTCTCTCAGGCTTTCACAGAGAGCAAACTGATCAAGCAGTGGCTGTGACTCATTCCGAAGGCTGACAGTGACAACATTTCTACAAAGGACACTGTACATGGTTCCAAAGTTAATCCTGAGAGGATTTGACCTTGGAAGCTACAAAAGATGATTTTTTTAATACAGGTCTTGCTTTACATGCCCTTGCTCACCCAGCAGAAAAGCTTAATTACAAGGCATAAAATGCAGAACTAGATTAGTATGATGAGCTGTAAGAGGCTTAAACCAACAATCTCCAACATTGCCAGTTTCACCGGTAACCCACTGCAATTATGGAACATTGGACTATGTATGTATACATCTACTTCCTATCAGTTCAAAGAAAATAATTTTTTTCTTTCCTTAGCAATATCAATTAGCAAATGTACCATGTCCACACCCTGTGCTATGTATTACTATTATGAGGACAATATACAACATGTCAGTTATTGCAAATGTACTACTAATGTGTTGTGAAACTATCACATTGATATTTATTATTAAAATAATTTTTAAAAAAATAAGAAACAATAAAAATTGAAATTTTGTTATGTCCCCTTTTAGTTGTGCCATTCTTTGCTACTTGAATTTCGACATGTAGTGGTTGTGTTAAAATTTAGATTGATCGCTTGGTTAACTGTTCCTTTTATCATTATAAGGTCTCTTTTTCCTTATAACTCTTTACAGTTTACTTACCTAATTTTATGCTCTTATGGGTTCTATCTTTTATGACTTTTGAAATTGTTGCTGCTATGTCTGTTCTTAGAGACATGAAGGTGAACAATAAATCCCAACAATACTCTTTTCCCTAAAGCAGCACACCAGGCTGACAATTATGTGAATGTTAAGTTGTTAAAACATTGCAGCCTCAACCAATATCTTGATAGGAGCCTTTAAATATTACGCAGCAACCCAGATCTTCAAGAGTTTTTCATACATCCTTCAGTTCTGCTCAGCCTCCAGGGTTTGCTCCTTTGTCTCCCATTAAGTTAAACCTGCAGCTTTCATTCCCACTGACAGTGGGAACTGGTGTCAGGCCAACTTCACAGTCCAATCCTACAGAGAGAACATACAGAGAAAATCAGAAGATGCCCTGTGCCTGGTGTCCAAGTCCAGTGGGTGGAAATTAGTGATCAGTCTCCATTATTTCTAGAATTCCTTGTCTCTGTTCTTGACCCAAATGGAACACATTGGGTCAACTATGAAGTATTTTTATAGAATACTAATTATCTTCTTTTTCTCCTTTAAAAACTTAGTAAATGGGTGGTCACAAATCAACAAATCTAGATATTCTATGACTGACACTAAATTTGTAATGCGTTTGGAAAATGGGTATTTCTTGTTAACTGAAGATTAATTAGTGAAATTGCCTGAGCTAAGACACACTTGAGATGTTAGGATGTGCTGTGATGAGCTATTGTTCTTAATTTCAGAAACACTTCTTATCAGAGTAGCAAGAGAATTGTTTCATCCCTCAAAAAAGTGTCTTTATAGAGCATTTTAAATCACCAAATTCAAGTATGCAAGTTTAGTCTGCTTAGCCTTATCATTAATCTTTTTTTTAAAAAAAGGACCAAAAGTGCATGGTGGAGAAGTGAACTATGTACTTCAAAACTGAGTTGTTCAATTACTCATTAAATAGTTCCCTCATTGAAAACAAACACTTATTAAGCACTGTTATGTATAAAAATCTATGGGGTATGTGGATAAGAACATAAAGAAGGCTTCAAGTTGATTAATATAGTACCAAAGGCAGGTGAGTAACAGAGACACCGCATAATGAGATCCGTGCATAAGTGCATAAGAGCTCTAGAAATTGTGTTGTGAGATCAGAGAGTCGGCTATGTTTCATCTCTCCTGGATGTGGCAGTGTTCTCAGTTATAAGCAAAAGAAATGACTTACCCTAAATGCAAAGGGAATTAAAAAAGAAAAAAAAAAAAAAAAAAACCTTACCTAATCCAAGGAGGACTACAAAACAATTGTTGAAGGTTAAACAGTGAGAAATAAGGGCCAAACTGAGGCCACCAATAGATGGAGAAAGCGCCTTTTGGTGGCAGTACCCATCACTAATGTTAAGCTTGTGGCAGTGTTGTCCCAAAAATAGACAAATGATGCAGTTTCCATGGTGACCTGAGAGGAAGCCCACGATACATCACCAGTTCAAGGTTAAGGCCCAAGGTTAGAGGATACTTGCCAGAGCCTGAGTCACATGCTGACATCCCAGCTACCGTGAGAACTGAAAAAGCAAGTATCGGGTGTGGTCAGCTTTATTAGGAGAGAGGTGTTCTGACTCGTACTTCCAATATGAAGTGCCTTTGAAATGAACTTGAAGAAGTATTTGATGTTTAGTAAATAGGCAAGAAGGTTTAAGTTTGAATATTAATTCTAAGAAGAACAAACAGATGTATTTTCCGACCTGCAAGTAGTTCTGTGCTGCCTACAAATTCACATAGCCCTGTGTAAGTCTATGTGGCAGAGAGAAATGCTAGTTCATGAATGCCACTACAAAGAGGACAAGTTTGACCCTGGAATAACAAAGAAGGAACAATATTAGAATTGAGTTTTACAGAGATTACTATGCAGTATGGAAGATGCTGAAGAGTAGAAGATACAATTTTGCCCCAGTTTACATAAACTCACAACTAGGATGGATTCCTTTAACCAATGACAGATTAACAAGAGAAAAACAAGCACATTTCTTGTGTCATGCAATGAACATCATGTGAAAGAAAGGTACCGAAAATAAAGGCAGTAACTGAGGAGTCTGCTTGTTTTGATGACAAAAAATAATAAATAAGTAAATAAGTAAATAAATAAACAAACTTTAGAAAAGCAACAAAACAAAGAAAAAGTAGCCCCAGATTTGAGAGACACAAAAAAATGTGAGAAGCGAGTACTGCCAACTCTGAGTTGAACATCAAGCATTATAAGGAATTTTCACTCAGTATTAGGCAGGAACAGAGAACCCTAGATAGTCATATTGTCTTTCAGACAGAGAGCAGGTGCATGTTCCTCTGAGGCTTAATTGTCTTTGGCTCAATAATTCTGTACATTCTGGGGAGACATACTTTGACCTCCTGTGAAGGAACGTCTAATGCTAGTTCTGAGAACCAAGTGTGGGCCAGTCCCACTGCAGAGCAGAGTCACTCATGGCTGTGACACAAGCATAAGCTATAAAGCTAGGAATACGTAAGGAGACATCAACAAGATTCAGCAAATGATGAAATGTAGGAGTGAATGAAAATGAGTGGTCTAAGATGATGGATAGCGATTTTTATAGCTAGACTCTTGGAATCAGTCTTGGGATAGGAGCAGTAGCTACAATAAGTTTTGTAAGGTGATGTTGAATTCAACCTTGTATGTAGTAACCTTGAACTATCTTAGAATGCACATGTGAAGGGATCCCCTGAGTAGTTTCACAAGAGTGACTGGTGTTTACACAAGATTGTTGAGGAATAAGTTATAGAATGTGGTGGTGATGATAACTTTTGATAAGGAGATCTTTGGTTTGCTTCTATATTCTGCTGTTTATGAGCCACACATGCTAGACAAAATTCTTGGTTTCTTCCAACTATACAATGGAAATAACGCATACCTCTACAGTTCACATAAAGAACTAGATGGTGTACAGTTTAGACATCAATAAAAATTTGCCTGCTAATATAATTTTTATGTTTTTGTTAGTTTCTGTTTGCAGTACATGGTGTTTGCATTCACCCTAAAGAATGGGTACATGTCCTTAGCAATTCTCCTTTCCTTTCACTTGTGTTCTCTTCCCCATTGTTTTCCTTCCTCCCATCTCTAGAGCCCCTCCTCCCATTTCTATTATGTTGTTACTTCATGTTTGTCATATGCAATGATTACATTAATTGTGGGTAATGAGCACATTTGTGTGGCACATATTACATTTCTATCTCCTTCCCCTCTATTTGAAACCCTTATGCCCAGGCTTTGGGTCCCCTAAACTTTATATAAAAATTCAATAATATATAGTTCATACATTATAAAACTTCAGGATAAAATTATTACAGTATAAAATTTCCTGCGATGCTGATAGCACTCAGAGTTTAGTACTAAAGGTTTTGTCTGGTAGCATCAGTGTAAAAACTCAATACGTGAACAGAACACTGAAGGAATAGAAAAGGAAGAGCATAGCAAGAGAAATCAGGGAGAAACTGGTTACTGAGATGGCTGGAGGAGTTGGTGTCATGAGGCCTATGGGGACGAGGAGTGGAGGAAGAATGGGGAGTCTTGTCAGATGGGAAAGGCCAAGGAAGTTGGGGCCTGGCGTGTGTCCATGCATGAGCACCCAGACTGTTAACAGTAACCTTCAGTAGGACAGATCAGTGGAATATAGAAGGTACGTGGCCTCTAAGTATGACCAGTATTTCACAAAACAATTGCTTGGAGTGAAATATTGAAAGCTTGTGGCTTTGCTTAAGAAATAAATGTGCAGGGCTAGGGAGATAGTTCAGTAGAATAAGTGCTTGCCTGGCATGTGCAAGGTCCTGAGTTCAATCTTCAGGACCACAACATATAAATAAACAAACAAACAAACAAACATCAAAAATAAGAGAGCCGAAGGGTGCTTTCAGTTTGAAAATGAAAAAATGAAGGGAATCCTCCCCACAAAAGTCTGAACAATGATTTATATATTTTTCTTGAAATCTAAATTATAGTTTCTAAAGGTCTCTATATTTTCAACTGGAAGAATGAAATTGCTGAGAAAAAAATTCTAAATTCATTTGCTGTCTATATAAGTGCCACCCTGTCCAATTGTTATTTGTGTGTGTTTCTACATGTACGTACTTTGGAACTATTGTTCCTTTTTACTTCTATGCTGATAATTTAAAGACAACTGCCAAAGAGGCAGTGAAAAATTTAGAATAATGCCTAAATTATCATTCAGTAGTCCATTTTTAGGAGTTCTTACTATGATTAGATATTTTGCCCATCTTCTATAGCTTTTGAAGCATTGATGTAAGGATAATTGGAGTTTCTTTGTGCTAATAAGTGATCCTTGATTTTAAACCCCATCAAACAGATGAAAAAATTCAAGCGGTGCTATTTTAACCTAGTCGAAATTATTGGCTTCATAATTAAGTACCATGACAGGTAATCAGGGTTACCAGTAATGCAGTGACTAGCTGCTGCCCAGCAAAGCACTGAGAATAGGCTGCTACAAACTTTATCACATAATATGGTCTCCCATGGGAACAAATGAATTTGTGCTTTTCTTGCAATGACAACAGGATTGATCACTTCCTATGTCTGCTGTCATCCACCTGGCAGCAGTAATGCTTTCCTGGCAAACGTTCTCCAAGGGAGACCTAACAGTTGTGATGACAGAAGAAAAACACTAACTTTGAGATTAAGCAAAGAAAAAGATATTGTTGTCTTCAAATTTGTTGTTCAGGTTACCAGGTAGAATCGTGCACTTAGCCAAAAATTATCAAAAAATAAAAAGGAGAAATATAAAATAGTTTAAGCATTATCTGCTCCTTTCAATAGACCATTAAAAATCAGCAGTAGAATTATTCAAGTCATGCTGTGTATATGCATATATTTTTCTGCAATATAACAACTTTTTTTTTTTTTTTTTTTTTTGGTATCGGGTCCCACTATGCAGCTTGGACTCAAAGTGATCTTCCTGTCTCAGCCTCCTCAGTGCTGGAATTACAGGTGTGCACCATCACGCCAAGTTTAGGTGGCTGTTAATGTGCACCTGGGATTCCAGGGCAGGCATGGATGCAGTACTGGGGATTGAACCTTGGTCTTTGCACTTGCCAGGCAGGCACTAAAATCACTGCGCTATCTCCCCAGCTGTGTATTGTTTCTATATTTTTTCTTTTTAAAATATTTTTGTGCTTTCTTTAAAAAGAAAAAAGAAGGAAATATTTTACTGAAAAATATGAGTTTTATGCTTTTTATTAACAAGATGTGTAGCAAAACACATTTAACCACCTACAATCATCATTTAAGCCTGTGAGGGAAAGTTTGTTGCCTTTTTTCAGTGTGTGGCTGATTTATAAGGTAAAATCTAGTAGATGCACAAATCAAGGCAAGTTCTAGCTGGAAAAATAACCATTATCAATATTTCTACATAGGTGAACATAGAAAGAGTCACAGTAAGTACTGTAGTTTCTCATTTCCTTTGTATTTGGGAAAAGAAACCTTTGCTGTACTAAATGGTTATGTGTCTTTGCTTTCACTTCTTCACAATTGCAAACAAATAACTTTCAGCTGACTCTAAAATTCAATATTCCAAAAGTAAAAAGTAGTTAGGGAACAAAGTTCCCCAAAGCAACTGCCTCTGTTGAGTACAGTAAAATACAAAATGAGACAGCATGAAAATGAGGCTGAAAACATCCAGGCTTGAGCGCAAATCAGTAGGTGGCAACCCAGAGAATTAGATGCCAGAAAGAATTGTAAAATAGAGACAATTTGTGCGAGCTGGTGCTGGGTACTTGGGTATTTATGCATTGTTTCAGCTTCCTGCCCTGCCTGCTGCACGAAAATCTTAGGAAATTTTGAGGTATTTGTATCTAATAAAGAATAAAGAACTGCAATTACCAGGCATGGTGGCGTACACCTGTAATTCCAGCACCCAGGAGCTAAGACAAGATTGTTCAAGTTCAAGATCAGCCAGATACATAGCGAGTTCAAGGCTAGCCTTAACAATATAATGAGATCCTGCCTCACAAAAAAAGGAAAAAAGAACTTCAGTTCTTTTATTTAATAGAACAAATCCTTCTCCTGTGCATCTTTAATAACAGTTTATGTGAATATGAAGATCCATTTTAGAGTCTAACTTGATGAAATGTATCAATATTTTGCCCTGTCTTTTAGGAAAATAGTCACTATTATAAACTCATGTTAGTATTAACTCAAAAAAATTACAGAAATTGCATTTGAGATTTTAAAAAAAACATGCATACTTGTTCCTCTTCATTTTTTGATGTTTCTGCTACAGCCTCCTGTTGTTTAAATTCATTTGTAAATGAATTCTAACTTGAAAACTTTTCAGCAGCAGCACTTACACCAGGAATGATTTTAGGAGTTCGACATCTATTTACTTGAATGAAAAGAGAAGCAAGAACTGAGTTCATAGACTTTCCAGCCCTGATTTCTGCGCATTGTTTTGCACCCAAAGCCTTCATTTTCTTTTTTTTTTTTTTTTGTCTTTTTGAGACAGGGTCTCGCTATGCAGTTCAGGCTGGCCTTGGGCTCACTTTTGTAGCCCAGGCTGGTCTCGAACTCACAATGATCCTCCTGCCTCAGCCTCCCAAGTGCTGGGATTACAGGCGTGAGCCACCACGCCCGGCTAAAGCCTTCATTTTCTTCACTGTAAACATCAATGATTTATAGATAAGCTTTATGTCAAACAATCTGGAGACGACAAAAGACATGTGTGTATCTATGCAGATAAGAGTGCTTGCCAGAATTAGTCTCATTATACATAACTGAGATGAACTGCCATTATTGTGTCAGACATATCCACACATGATCAATGCACTCCTGAAAAAAAAATAGACTGATATTTGAAGGTAGCTAATGATTGACAGAAAGACCTAATGACACATGTTTTATTTACGTGCTCAAAATTTCCACATAATTGTTTCACTAAAGGGCAGCAAACTTACCTCAGTGGACTTAAGGCAGTAGAGCTCCATGGCTGGTGCAGAGAACTTATTTGGCTGTGATGCTCCTGAGCTGCCTGAGTCTGGGAATGTCAATGCTTCTTTTCCTTTTTTAAAACAAACAAACGATTTTTTGCAAGTTGTTATATTTATAATGTCAACTTTATTTATATATTTCTTTATTTATTTTTATGTATTTAATACAGGGTCTACAGGGTCTCACTACACAGTTCAGATTCACAGTGATTCTCCTGTTTATCAGCCTCCCAAGCTCTGGGGTTACAGACTCATGCCACCACGTCCGGTCTCAGCATGCCTCAGGGGCAGGGTCGGCATGGCACACTGGCAATCGAACCCCAGGCCCTGCGTCTACCTAAGCAGGCACTTTAATCAGCTGAGCTAGCTGGCCAGCCCTTGGGATGTCAATGTATTCTTGTATAAAGCATAGATAGCGAAAGCTGCTATCTCATATGGTAGCTATAAAGACTAAATGGGGTCACATTGATAAAATGCCTAATACTACATGTATAAAAACATTCTGCAGTAAACCTATTAAAATGATTTTCATGAGTTGGTATTAAAAATTTCTATCACCTTATAAATGTTTTCAGAATGTTCTATTAAAAAAAACTAATACATTTAATGGTAAGAGCCACTTTTTTTTTTTTTTTTTTGCTTAGTTAGGAAATGCTTCTGCATTAATGAGTAGCATGGTGATTTTATAGCAGGCAACATATTCATATGATCTATGAATGAAATTATTTAGAAATTCTCTTGAACTTGTCTTCAGGAAGGCTTCCTCTCTGAAAGACTTTTATCTGTGACATTTTCAGTCTCATTTGTGCTGGTGACTTTCTTTACTCTTCTGACAAACACCTGCCGTTCTATTGTGATTACCTGTGCAGATGTTTCAAAATTCATATGATGAAACATAATAGTTACTACCAAATCAATATGTACTATTCATGTAGAAATGAGTCAAATAATACTTTGACAAGATGATGAGTAAAAGTTTTAGTATCTTTACTTCCTCCATCACTGCATTTGCCTGTCAACCCCGTCTTTCCCCGTCACGCTTCCCTGATTCTTTTCCCTGTACCTTGAAGTTCATATTTTGTCACAGTGTTCAGTGACCAGTTCCTGGGATCTCTGTCATCCATTGGAATCCTTGCTGTCTTTCACCTGTCTTCAGCTTTACTTTCTTGACTGTCCTTTGCACTTATTGGATTGTAGTTCTTTGGACTAATTCCCATTCTTCACATTCTCTCAATACGCATTCGCTCACATGCAGGCCTCTGACCCCTTTTCTTCTATTTAACAATGTCGAGTTCAGAGCAGCTGCCCTGGAACCCACTGAAAGCACAATCCAGGGCAGATGTTCACATCAGGACTTCTGTATCTGTGGTTGCCACATCGCAGCAGAGAGGACTCATGCCCAGGTATTCAAAAATGCCACCAAGTATAGCAAAGTGCAGTTACCTTCTGTTATTTCAGAAATAAGGATCGAAGAGTTATAGGTTATGCATACTTATTTCATAATTAGATAAATGCACCATTAATTTCAAGTGTACAACCCATGAATTATTAATCTTCATGATTCTTAATCCCTTTTGCCTATGAGACCTTCATAAAAATCAACACCACTAGGGGCCAGGGAGATAGCTCCATGGCTTAAGTGCCTGCCTGGCAAGTGTAAGGTCATGAGTTCAAACACCAGTCCCACCAAAAAAGAAAAATAAATAAATAAATAAATAAAATAAAAATTAACATCTCCCTATTAAGATATAAAAATACTTGTCTTTGCCGCCCAACAGAGCTTTTCTAAAGACTGAATAAAATAATGACTAGGGAAGTTCTCTGAAAGTTATCACATAGATAAAATGTCATGTGAAGATTTTATTATTTTGATACATAGATAAAATGTTCAGAATTAGATCTTTTGTAAAAGACTGGAACAGGTTTGAGAATCACGCAGACTCAAGGTATTAATGCTTCCTTATATGCACACGGTCAGGTGATGGGGGCCTTTCGCATGCTGTACTGATATTCTTGTCAGTTCACAGCAAAGCCAGACAAGAAACAAGTCACAGAATACTAATTCTGAGAAGTAGGACTGTGATGGAACACATTAAGTAGAAAATCTCAAGAAAGTTTTCTTCTCTTTGTGTTTCGTTTGAACAAAGACCATTAAAACACAACAGTTTTTAATAGCAAGGAGACCTCAGTTCTGAGGGCCAGGGGTCTCTAATGACTGCTCTGTTGCAACTGGGTCATTTCTTTGGTTAATTCACTGATTTGATCACCAACTTCCTTACGTGTTAGTGACTGAAAGTAGAGACAGGAAATTAGATCAACAGCACAATTAAGAAAGTTTTTAAATTTGCACTTATATGACACCACATGCACTTGCCACAGTAGGTCATGACCACCATTTTCATACAAACTTTTTTCAAGATAACAATGACCAGAGTTGAAAAATAGTCTCTGGTTTCTGTTCATGATTTACCTCTGAGAATGTTCATATTTTTCAGGAAGTTTCTAGAGGGCTGGCATAAAAGCAAATATATTTTTTAAAAAGGAAAGTTAGAAAAAATCAATGGAATCAAGCATGTATATTGGAAGTTAAACGATTTTTTAATCTTGAAAGTGTTTTAATTGGCAGACTTTAAGGCTTCTTGTTTATTAAACCAACCACAAAAATGATGTGTCTCTATTTTCCTATTTCCTGCTCTTTAGACACTAGAGTTACTTTAGGACAGGCAGCTTTTTTTTTTTTTTAACTATTTCAGGCTTTTGATATTTACTCTCCAAGTTATCTGATCAACTTTTTATCAAAATGTCATTGCTGGGGAATTTGCAATTCTAATAATTGGCATTATACAGTGTCTATATTAGGAACCTAATAAATGTTTATGATAGTAATAACTAATATTTATAAAATGCTTAACATGTACATTTCCACTTTCATATATTAAATGAGTTAATATTTATGAAAGCCCTGATATAAGGGTCAGAAACTCCCAACCTGCTATATATCTGGGACAATATCCATATTCTCCAAATGGAAAAAATTAATTTTGTGAACAACAGATGTTAAGAGGAGAATATATTGATTGAGGGAAAGAGAGCCTGATTCTAAGAGAAACACAAGGGGACCAGACTGGGTTGCCAAGGAACCTGCCTTTTCTAGGGACGTTTATAGAGCAAATCATTGTGGTAAAGCTGGTCCAAGGAGGAAAACATGAGAACTCACAAGACAGGCATGAGAGGGAACAGAACTATGATCAACCAATAAGACTGCAAGTATAATTACTCAAGTCAAATTGATTAAATCTGGATCAAGTGGGGAAAGAGTCACAAAGCAAGCAGAACTAGGGCTTTTCCTATAGGAAATTAGGTTAGGGACTCTTCATGGCTTTTTCAAGGTTAATGGTAACTATTTGGAATGTCAATCCCTGAGGGTTATCCTTAGGGAGGTACATTTGTTTTATCTGTTGTCTTGAGGCCTGCCCCACAGCAGAAGTGCCCTTTCTTCCATGGTCCCAATGTATCTCTTCTTCCATATTGGCTCCTTTAAATGCCTCTCCTTGTCTGATATTGATATATAATATTCTATCTAACTTACCTGCCTACAACAGCTCTAGAGACTACAAAGCACAAGATTTTAAGCTATTATCTTGTATACATGGATAGACTCTCAACATGAGTCAATTCAAATGTTTTCTTGAAATTTTTATTTAGGCATTCCTTATTTTCAAAGTATATTTTATTTTTAATTTTTAACTCCATTGTTTTGTTTCCTTTTCTTATTCTTGTCCCTATATGTTTTCTTATCCTTTAGCCAGTTGTCTGCCTCGGAGAGGCATTTTTTTTTCTCATAGTACATCAACAGTTGTATCACCATTTATTAGCATGACTTTTAAGGAAGCATATCTTTCCTATATTCTTTCTGTTGCTTTTGTATGAACTAAAACCATTACACAAGGAATACAAGGTATCTGGGTACCAGCTCCATTTCTCCTGGGTCATTTAAATTCCCTTCTTAAATCAAAGGGTGAACGTATAGGTAGTCATACAGTCTCATTTTCAGCTCTATACTCCGGTACTAAAGTTACCCATCTCCTATCCCTATAATTTCTCCTCTGATTCTCTAAATTGACTGATAAAAGAGAAGCAGATATTGAATTTTGTAAAATGTACTGCACAACCTGATCTATCTAGAAGACTTCTTCCTAATTCCATCACCATCTGCACTGATTTCCACACCGAGGACTAAATAGTGTGCAACATCATGCACCCCAACCAATACCTTTGAGTCATGTTGTCTTCTGAGGTTTCCCCAAGTGAAAGACATGGAGCTAAAAACACACACAGTAAAGAAATGACTTAAGCTTCTCTACTCAGCCTTGACTCTGAATTTAGGATTAGAGTTTTTGGTTATACTTTACGCTGAAGCATGATGTTATGCATTGAACATGACAGCTAAGGCTAACATTTATATATTTAATCCCAATGAAGAATTATGAAGCAGACCTTTTGAAAGATCTTTAGGGTCAGGGGACTAGTGAGGATAGGATCCTTGACTGCATTATTGGTTCACTAAGAGGAAGAGAGACCCAAATTAGCAAGCTTCTTCTGTCTTGCTGTCTGGTGTGCTGCATGTGATGAAACATATGATAACTTGGGACTCTGTGCAGTTTTCAGCCTCAAGAATGACCTGGCCCCTGATGCAGAGAACTCCTGCTTGAACTCCCCAGGATTCAGAGCCATGAGGCACACCAAATTCTATTCTTTACAAATCACTCAGTCTATTGCATATGGATGTAGTTATAGAAAATAGACTAAGAGGACAGGAATGCTTGTTTTAGTCTGAGTTGATGTTGAAAGACATTTCTTCTTCTCTCTGGAAACAGGTGATGACTTTTTTTGTCTTTTCAACACTGGGAATTGAACTCACAGCCTCACACTTGCAGGAGAGGCACTGTGCCACAGAGCTTTATCCCCAGCTCAGTGGGGTAAATAGCTACTGGGGTCTTGCTTTGTGCATTTGCTTTTCTTTCTGGGCTATCCTAACTAGCTTCAAACAAGCAGCACAATTCAATTCTAAATGCACCTACTGTTGAATGACTAAAAAATGCCTCCTGTTCCAGGCATCAAATCAAGCAATGAACAAGATAGCCATTACTGCTGCCCTGAGCGACTTTCAGGGATTTGAGGGAGAACATACTTTTAAGAGGTCATTATAAGATGCATAGTAAACACAATGGAAGTGGAAAGGCAGCCTGCTAGATTTATTTCTAGTAGGTGAATATGATTGTAAAATACACAAACTATTTCATGAGCTACTTACTTTTATCTTTATTTTTGTGGAAAAATAATCAGTTTTGTTCTGTTTTCCTTCCTTGTAAAAGTTCAGAGACATTGAAATCACTTGAAAGTTTGGGATATTTTCTCTCATAAGCATCTAGACAGACAAAAAAAATCATTCTACTAAAATATTGGGGATGTTAATTCTTTTTTGCCTAACTTTAAAAAAAATATGTTATTTATTTATTTATTTATTTATTTATTTATTTATTTATTCGTTAGGTATAGGGGCTCTCTACAAAACTTGGACCTATAGTGATTCTCCTGTCAGCCTCCCCAGCACGGGGATTACAGATGCCTGGTTTTGGTGGTTGGCATGGCCAGAATTCCAGGACCAGCATGGCATGAGATACCAACAGACAGTAATTCTTGAAGACTTTTCCACATCCTCACCTTTTACATAGGAGAGACTCCTCATTACCCTCAATGGGTAGTGCTTAAAGAAGTGGGATCCACTAAAGCTAAACAACTTTAGCTCACGCAATTGTTTTATTTATTTAGTTATTTATTTACTTGTTTCTTTATTTATACTTTCATTTACGTATTGGGTACAGAGTCTTACAACACAGCTCAGACTAGTTATGCTCCTACTTTCAGCCTCCTTAACTCTGGGATTTCAGGTGTGTGTCACCACACCTGGACTCTGTCACAGGCTCAGTGCACTGTGGGGTAGGTCCCACATGGCATGTGGAACCAGGGATTGAGCCATGGTCCATGTGCTTGCCAAAATAGGCACTTAGTCTGCTGAGCTATTTTGCTGGCCCAATTCATCCAATTGTGATACGTTTTTAAAACTCATGTTCCTAGCCGGGCGTGGTGGCTCACGCCTGTAATCCCAGCACTCGGGAGGCTGAGGCAGGAGGATTGGTGTGAGTTCGAGACCAGCCTGGGCTACAAAAGTGAGCTCAAGGCCAGCCTCAACTGCATAGCGAGACCCTGTCTCAAAAAAAAAGACAAAAAAAAATAAATAAATAAAAAATAAAACTCATGTTCCTTTCCAAGTGAGAAGCAAAATTTTAATATATTTTCTATTATCTTTTAAAATTTCAGAAGCCCATTAAGGATAAAATTCAAAATCCTAAAAATAAATAAAATTAATATGTATTTTATTTTATTATTTATTTCTTACAGCATCTTGCTAGGCAGCTCATACTCATAGTGACCCTCCTCTCTCAGCGTTCCCAGCGCTGGGAATACAAATTTACACTACCATGCCTGATTTGGGGGTCAGCATGGCATGTGGTACAGGGATCAAACTCTTGTCCTTGTACTTCGTAGGTAGATGCTTAGATTACTGAGCTATCTCCCCAACCAGAGTCAATGTGTTGATGTATGTTTACTCTTAAAATCAGGATCATACTGTCTGTGTACCGTTGGATTGCTCTATTTTTATGCTTTTTACTTTCTTATAAATACTTTATGCATTTCATTAAAATAAGTGATTTTAATAACATTAATTATTCACTTATCAGTAAACATTTAGATTTAAGTCAAAAGTCAATTACCAAAACATTTGGTTAATAAAGATGAATTTATTGGGATGGATTGTATTTATTCACTTTGGCAGAGAGGAAAAGCACTTTTTTCCTACTCATCTTGGGATCACTGATTAATGCTCTGTGAATTAATTTACTGATGCAGTCAAATGCTCAACACTGAGCTATACCCCTGATTACTGATAAAAGTACACAAAATACAAAACAAGTTTAGTAATGCCTCCATGGAGTGTTCATACACTGGATAAGTGATAGGAGTTATTAGAATTGTATCTGGGGCTGAGGACATAGCTTGGCCATCTAAGCACCTGCGTGGCAAGTGCAAGTATCTGGGTCCCATCCCTGGTACCATATTTGGGCCAGCTGTACTCAATGCTGGCCACTGACATCTGGCGTGGTGGGACAAGCCTGCAATCCCAGTGCTGGGAAGTCTGATACAGGAAGATCACTAAGAGTCTGAGCTGCATAGCAAGACCCCGTGCCAAATCAATCAGTCAATCAATCAATCAATCAATCTGTCTATCTATCTATCTTAGAATTTGCATCAGCATAACATCTTAACAAAAATACTTAATATGTAGAGAAATGACCAGATGCCCCCACCTCCCTCAAAAAAGGACTTAGAGTTTCCAGGATGATTCTTGTTCTTTAAATATGAAACATCCTATTATCTTCAAAACAGTTGCTCAGATTGCCGTACTATTATTAATTTACTATCATATTTGAAATTCTATAGCTTTTTGTCTCTTTAAAATAAATAAACAAATAGGAAGCATCCCCAAAGGACTCTTGTATTAAGAGTTTGATCCCCAGTGCATCAATATTCAGAGGTGGTTCCATAGAGGTGATGTAAACACTAACCTCAAAAAGGGTTAACCAGTCCATTGTGAGAAGCTTCACCAAGGAACTTCATGTGTTCAAGCACAATTTCAGCCAGCCGAGTGGAGAGTAGTTTATTTTAAGGCTGATTTTGGTCCACCTCTGTCAAGTTCAAACATTCCTTACTCCAGAGTGGCATATGTTTAGTGACATACTCGGAACCTTTCCATCTTCTTTACCTGAGACATCACATCTTGAACGATGGAATAGGGCAGCTGTCCTGCAACACTGCCGACACTTAGATGTCAGCTTAAACCCTCATCAGTGATTTTATTTTTTTTAAATCATCCATTATCACGAGGGTCGTTCAGTCCCATTTGTGCCATCTATTCACTAATCTAAATCAACCCCACCACCTGGCTCTTTTCCACAGGATCTTTCCTTCTGTGACCCTGATCTGCAGACCCTCAGCCAGCTTCCTTTCCCATGGCCTCAAGCTTCTACAGTTGCTTCCTTTAACACCTTGTCCTCCCAGAAAACAGGCTGTTCCTTGAGGCCAGGTCATCAGTGTCCTCTTCAGATCATCAGTATCTGCTCGAGGCCAGGTCATCAGTATCCTCTTCAGATCATCAGTATCTGCTCCACAGGGACTAACTTAGCCTTCATAAATAAAATAGATTCTAATTCAAGGGAGATATAAGTGTTTTCTTCATGCTTGTATCCTCTAAAATATACTCCTTTCATTTTAAAAGCCACTAGCTTCTTTGAGACTGTACTCTTCGCCGTTCCACATCTCCCCATATATACTGATCTCATTTTTTGGGTGTATTCATTTCCATCCCTGTTGTTCCTAGTGATCTACGTCCCCATGGTTTTACCTTCCAAAAGCTTTGTTCTTTTCTGTTTTCTGACTTCCCACAGATTAGCTTTTCTACATTTGCTGAGCTCTTGATTTTATTATTGAGTTTTGGATATGGTTACTACCTACAGATTTATTACTTGAATTGCAAATATCCCAGTTTCTGACGATAAGGTCCTGCACTTCCAACCCATATAATTATCTGATTTACTCACTACCCCAGTCTACAGTCCTATTCAGATACATAAACCATGGATCTCAACAAGCTTTAACATTCTTAATCCTCTTACTCATGTCTTCCATTCTTACCATACTTAATTCTGTGATACATTATTGAAAACATTATTTTTGGTGATATCACTGCTTCCATATCACTTTATTCTCTAAAACACAAAGGAGCCAGAAGGTGCCATTCCAGTGCCTTGATTCTTCCTGGTCTTTGTAAGAGGAGAAATATGATGGGGAGAGAATGGTACAAGAAATAATGGGGAAAAAAAATCGCTGGATTGATGAAATGCCAAAGACAGTAACTGAGAAAAGAGCCATACAGAGGCCTACTAAGGGAAAATTTTAGCAAATCTGTGACTAAAACACTATTCTTAGAGAAAACACATATATGCACATATACATACATGTTGTTATGTATATACATATATTCACATTTAAGGAATTATAGCTACAGAATCCCTGGAATCTACATTATAGTAGAGCTACATAGAAGCTGAAAGATAACGCAGATAATGAGAAACTGGAAGAGGAAACTGAAAGATCAATACTATTATTTGTTAGATTTTTGTTTAATTTGCAAAACCAAGTGAAGCAAACATTCACTCAGTGAACATGGTGTTTGCAACAAAGAATATTAGAAAAATTATTCCCCTACATGTGCTGAACCTAAAACACAAGGGAGAAACATGTGGAAAACAAATTTCATGGAATTTGCAGTGCTGGACTAAAGTTAGAGAAGAGGACTATAAATTGTAGTTGGGTTTTTTAATTTATATTTAAATTATTTTGGTTTAATTCATGTATTACACATGCTTATGGTACACTGATGACTAAATTCACTGTGTCGGGTGCCTGTGCACGAGAGATACTAATTCACTTTTATGTCTCCCGCCTCCTTCTCCTTCCTGCCATCCCTCTCCCCTTCATCTCCGGCTTCCCTTTCCAATCGCAGTGCTCTGTCTCTCTATTTCCTTTTATTTTTCTTTTACTTTGCTCTTTGTTTATAGCTTGGATTTATATATGAGGAAAGCCATGTGGTACTTGGACTTGTTTGTCTGATTTATTTGACTTAGTGTTATGTTTTCAAGGTACATCCACGGTTCTACAAATGACTCAAATTTGTCCTTTTGTAGCACAGTAGCACTCACTGTGCACAGATACCTCATTTTGTTTACCCCTTCAGCTGTTGATGGACATACAGACCACTGCCATGGTTTAACTATTAGGAGTTGTGTGGTTAGAGACACTGGCATGTCTGTAGCAACACATTACAGACATTGCTGTGGTATAATGTCTCTAATTCTTTCAGAAAGATACTTAGAAAAGTAGCTGGGAAAAATGGAATTTCTGTTTTTTCATCTTCTGAAAAATCTTTATATGATTTCTATAATGGTCATACACACACACACACACACACACACACATACACGCACACATAAACCCCTGCAGCCTCACCAGCATTTATTAGTTTAACTTCTTGAAGACTTCTATTCTTTTGGAGTAAAATGAAATCTCAGTGTTGATATAATCTGCAACTGTCTAATGGCCAGAAATGCACATTTTTTTCATGCAAGTTCTCATAGAGCAAATATGCAGAGCAATCTGTGTCTGCGCAAAGGGTGGAGAGCTGTGAGAATATTCTAAAATTATTCATTTGGAAGCTTCCCTTTTTAAAAGGAATAAGGGGTCATCACTAATCTTGTATTTTAATTTCTTCCAAAATAGTACTGAGAAATAGTTACAGAGCTTAGGAATTAGCCACAAGCCTAGTGAACACAGGAAATGAAAAGAAACAGGACAACTAACTTCAGAAAAATAATGATCAGAAAACGTACATATTATTGGCTTGGAAATGAGTGATACTATTTATAATAGTAATAGCATTATAACCTCTGAAAATGTATTTAAATATATTGACTGTCGGGGCCGGGGACATGGCTCCAGGGCACAAGTGCCTGCCCAGCAAGTGCAAGGTCGTGAGTTCAAACCCCGGTCCCGCAAAAAATAAATAAATAAATAAATAAATAAATAAATAAATAAATATATTGACTGCTAACGGGAAACTACTGGGAGGTAGTAAAGAGATGCTGGTGACATAATATAAGGCAAATGTTAGCTTAGATAGTGAAATAGTTGACTCCGTATATATACTTTCATTAAAAATGGAGGTCTTCATAGAAGCTATAAGAAATTGATACTTGTTTCTCATTCTTAAACTTATAGCACAATTCGGATTTTTAACAATATTTATGCAAAACTCCAATCAAAATATAAATATAACAAAATGAACTCTCTTTATCTCTCTCTTTCACACACACACACACACACACACACACACACACACACACACACACCAGTTACAACCTTAAGGAGGCACTCTCGAGTTTCTGAGAGCACACTACAAATTTCTTGTTCATTGCTTTCTGAGAGTCAGAAATTATTTCAACTCTGTACTTCCTTCCCATCCAACCTCCTGCCACACTGTGCCATCTTTGCAAACTATTTCCCCTCAAATTCCTGTAAGAGATTATAGATTATAAAATGTATGGTTGTCGTCTAATTTACATTTATTGATAGAAAATTTTCTATTACTTTAAATTTTTCAGTATTGGGAAGAGACTGGTTCTAGAACCCTGCCACAGATGCTCTAATGGGCTTTTACTCTGTATATGCACAAAGATTTTCAGTGCATTTTAAGAATTTTAAATTATCACTAAGTTTTTTTTTTTTTTCAGAACTAGAGATCGAACTCAGGACCTTGCATTTGCCAGGAAGGCACTTGTGACCCTGAGCTATCTCCCCGGCCTCTATCCCTAAGCTAATTCTATACCTAATGCAGCATGTTAGTTAAATAGTTGTTATGTTATATCAATTAGCAAGTAATGGCCAAAAAAATGTCTGTACATGTTCAATTCAGGCAAACTTCATTTCCCAAACATTCTCTGTGTGCACACGTTTCAATCCATAAATGTGCAACCCATGGACAGAGAAGGTCAGCAGCTGTGTTGAGGGGTGCTGCACTTCACTGTGTGAAACCCCTTATTTGTGATCTATTATGCTTGACTTATGAAACAGAGGCATAGTTTTATGAAACAGATTAGTCAACCTTCATTTTTTCACGTTGAGAAATCTGTAACCCTGGAAATTATTATAAAGTTGATAGTTTCTTAAAACATTGAAACAAATAACAGTAAATTGATCTGTAGGAGGAAATATCTTAGGAAAGTTTTTATTAACAATAAGAATGTCTGATTATTCCTTATATTATGTTTAAAGGCTTATATGTGAGGATTATTTTTTTACTAAGAGCCTGAGAGAATTCATTGGTACAGTTATTTGACATGGAAATATTATTGGAGGTAGTCTGTTGGAAAATTAGAACAGGCTTTCTATTTTATTTTCATTGAGTGCCCACAAGGCCCTTCCCTCCTTAATATAAATTGATTTGCCTTTTCCTTATGGATTAAACCTAGGTATGGAGGAAAGAGCAGCCATTTTAAATCCTGCAGCACAATGCACTTCTGCATTTAGGTTGCTGGATTTGCTTGGGATTTTGTTAAGCACGGACAATGTTTTTCTCAAGCTTTTCTTCTACACACAATACTATGTGACGATTTGCCAACAGGCAAATATTGGTTTGTTTTCTGAATGTTTATGTCTCATGTTTAACAAGAATAACCAGCCTGTTCTTGAAACTGTAAAGAAGATAGCAGATGCTAGAGACTTAGGCAGTAGGGTCACAAGTTGTAGGGCAGCCTGGGCAACCGAGGAAGACTTTGTCTCTAAATAAAAAATGGCCGAGGTTTTTGCTCATTGCTAAACTGCCCCTGGATTTCCTCCTTAGCGCTATAAACTTGCCTGGAAGTTCAACCTGATTTGCAGCATGTTTCAATAAGGCATTTTAAAAAATTATGTTATTAAATTGCTCTTCATTTCTACTGCTCATATTACTTATAATTCACATTATTGCAAAACAATCCATTTCATTTGGGTTTTCATATTTCTGTTCATAGAGTTTCATATATATATTGTGTGTATATGTATATATATATATATATATATATATATATATATATATATACATTATATATAAATAATATATTTGCAAATATGTTTCATTCTTTTTTTCTGGTACCGGAGATTGAATTCAGGATCCCGCACTCGCCAGGTCCGCGCTTCTTCTTGTGAGCTATCTCCCCAAGCCCCACAAATATGTTTTAAAAACATACATGTATTATGCAAGTGGGCCTAAGTACATATGTAGCGACAAACACCACAAATAAAAAATGTTGACAAGGAGCAGATCATGAGAAAGGAGAGAAGATGAATGTAGGTGATGTACTTTTGATTACGGCATTTTTGAGGGTGTGATTTGACTCAAACTCAAAATACTATGAAAATAGAAGATATTCAAATATGTAGGCAGCATGGTAGACCAAGGTGCAGCATTGGCATCCCCCTGAGGCTTGGTGGGGCTCACTTCTGGGTATGTCAGGGATTTTGAAGATGTGGCCTTGGCATCTGTCTAGCTCCATATACCTTCCTCATTGGCACTGTTACTCTGCTATGCTTCTTGGCTTTCAGAAACTAAACATCTCTGCTCCAGGAGGTCTTCACTCAGTGAAGACGCAGCCTGGAAGCAACAGTAAACCACAGACTGCATCTCCTTGAAGCATGAATCAAGTTCAGTCTCTCCTCCTTCAACACCTTGTAGTGTTGGGTGTTGCGTCCAGGGAGGAGAAAGCTGAGTAAAAAGCTCAAGTGTACCCATGACAGAGAGCAACCAATGTGCAACCCACAGGCGACAGAAAAATTATCATGTTCAGGGAATAACACTGAAGCAAGAGACCAGGGCATGGGAAGCCTTTGGGCAAGCGTGCGTGACCTGTCAATCACGAACATACCCAGAAGAGCTTCCAAGTCTTGCACCTTGTTTCAATCAAAAAATGCTATCTTCAGTTCCTCTGGTGCAAAATCAAGTAGGTTTTTGGTAGCTCACCAAGATCTGTTGTCAGACTGGACATGTAAAAATGATAGTCACTGACCACTTGGCATGGCCTTTTTTTCCTTTCCCAGGGGCTCACTCTGCATGCAGGGTGTATTTCCTTTCCTGATACAATTGAATTCCACTCACTCTGTAGAGTGCTTCTTTTCAGGGTTTGTTTTCTCCCATCTTTTCTTACCTTTAATACGTTTAATAAAGCCTCCCTAGTTCATTTTCTGTCCATCATTTTATTTCAAGTAAATTCAGAAGCCAGGGAGTGTATGGTCTAAGTATCTAAGTTACCAAGAACTTAAAGCAAGACCAGGCACATAAAAGGTGCTCAACAATTGGTAGGCAAAGTCCATAGTCTAAAATTCAGATGTAAAGTCATTCTGACTACTGCTGTCCTACTGAGCAAGTACAGGGTCTTGCTGCCACATCACCAGGTCAAGGTTATAGGAGCTTGGTGACTCAGCCTGCCCTGGGAATGTTACAGTTGATGGGAATTCCTGCCGGGGCCTTGAAGTTCACTGCCTCTTCTCACTTCTCTCTTTCTATGTTGGTAGAGGAGTTTAGAGTTTACATTTAGAGAAGTGTTTTAGAGTCATACAAAGAAAATTTTCAAGAATCCGCTTTTGCTAGAACTGTTCTCCACATCAAAATTTCATACTTTAACTTAGTTCATCAAAAAAAAAAAAAAAAGCTAGTCTCTGTTGACTTGTAGCCCTTTTTCAATTGCCCAGTTTATGAATTATGTAGTTTTCTTCTTATTTCTTCTTCCTTTTTTCACTTGTTTCCCAACGAACTCCAAAAAATTATTTTATAATTGAAAAAAAAGTCAGGAGGAATAGCTGAAAATATCACCTTCAGGGACTTGTTTTATTGAAAAGAGTTTTTTTAGTACCACTTCACCAACCTGTTTGAACAAATGGGAAACAGAAGAACAACTTTATCTTCTTTATTTCTACTGTAAAGTAATTATAGTTATTTTAATGCCCTGACATAAATAGATATAATGTATGAATTTGCTTCCATCCTGCCTTTGCAATTTTATCTACTTTGACTAGCAATTCACATAGAAATTGCAATAAAAGCTACACAGAATCATGCAGTTTGCATTTTTCAAATTGTCTTTCTATAAAGACAGCATCTGATACTTTATAAACTGTTTTTTTGCTATTGCTGCTGTTTTTATGAGAAACTGGAATATAGGGTTTCACGTGGTGCATATGGCACAATGAACAGAAAACCATTCAGAGCACTGGATTTGCTACTCGCATAGTCTTTGCTCTCTAAGCTTCCATTTTCTCTGTACATTGGGAATAATGACACTCATGTCACAGGAATGAGCTTAGACACTTCTTCACAAATAGCAGCCCCAGACCAGAAGGGGAAGGAGCCCACGGGAATTTGCTTAAATTGGCATTATTGGTCGTCTTCCGACCTACTGAGTGAGGAAATCTGGCTATGGAGCTCAGTACTGTATTTTCACATATTCTCCAGGCAATTTGGGATATGCTCTAAAACTGTAAATGATGTCTTTAATGGTGAAATAAATAACACATGTACAAGATAAAAGTGCTATAGCTGTAGCACATTAACCTAATGTTAACTGCTGTTGTGGTCATGAGGACTGAAAATTTCATTAAATATCTATGTATAGATGGAGTTTATTGTAGCATGGAAAACCTTAACAAATAAGCACTCTTCCTTCAGTAAATTTATAGCGAGAAATATTTTAAAGGACCTAGCAATTCCAGTGCTGTGGAATTAAGTGCTGCTGTAGGGATTTTAGGGTTCTCTTGGACAAACTTAGTGGGTCTGAATCCGGCTACGTCACCAAAGATTTCCAGAAAATGATAACTGTCTATGTCTCTAAGAGTAAATACTGGCTGACTTGATTGATAAAAAGTGAAAGTAACTCCTAGTCAGTGAGAACAGATATCATGTCATGTCCCTGAAGTATGAAAAAGTGCATCTTTTATGTACACGAGCTCTGGGTAAGATTGGGGGAAAAAGAAACATCTCTACACTTTTGGTGGGAATTATATGCAATCACTATGGCAATCAATGTGGAGATTTCTTCAGAAAACTAAAACTGCTCATTTCTTTTGGCCCAGCTAGCTCACTACTAGGTGGGCTTGACTTGCATTCTTTTAGAATATAAGACTTCATCTGAAGTGATCTATGTACAGACATGTTTGCAGCCGCATAATTTATAATAACTGTCTTGGGAGCAGCCCATTTGTCCATCAACACGTGAATGAGTAAAGATGAAGTGTTATTTACACACAATACAGTGCTGTTCTGCCATAAAGAAAGAACAACTTGAGCCATTTGTAAGGAAATAGATGTACCCTGAGACCCTGATGTCAAGTAAAATAAATCAAACAGCCTAACTGTCACATGGTTTCTTATATATGAGGAACCCAAAATACAAGTAAAGAGCAAAATAAAATAATAGATGATAGAAAGTAGGGAGCTCTATCTCTCTCAAATGGGAAAAGGATCAAGGTATGGAACAAGGGGAAAGTGCAGTAAGTAAATGGGATCAGAAAATAGTAAGGATGTGTTAGGTCCATATACTGATTATTCACAATGCATATAATCTCTGTGTGCTGCGAACGTATACTAATACAAATAGGTTTTAAGAGGAGAAATAAGTTTATGGGTCAAAATAGAACTTCTGTCAAACAAGCTAGGCAATTAGAGGCCTAATCAGAGGAGGGTCTTGGTAAATATACTACACATGGACAGGATACTGCAAGTTCTGAGAAAGTGATGCCGGTTTTGAATCAGAGAAGTTACACAATTCAAAATCAATCATGAGGCAGGACATGCACTAAGGAGTCTATTTCAACAGCAGAGTGACGAGGGCCTTTGGTCATGTGGCAGAATCCGGGTGGAGCAGGAGGAAGCAGGTTAAAGACATGTAGCTGGGAAAATTGATGCATTAAGTGACTGGAGTAAAGAAGGAGGTAGAGAAATTTGTAAGCTCTCTTTTAAAGCAAAATTCACATCTCTTTCCAAAAAATAATATTCTTTACATTTCAAAATAGGCTCAGGTTCCTTTTAATTTTATAGATCATAGAAATGATGGAACAAGATGTGTTGTCCCCATTATCCTGAATCAATGAAAAGGCACTGGATGAGGTTATCTCCCTTCATCTTAACTTTTAATTTTGAATACCTGAGCATCACTATTTGTAAGAAAAATTATGCCTTTGTTTTAGCACTTGTTTTATTTCAGACATATTAAAAAATAAGAATAAATATAATCATTAGTTTAGATGTATTAGGACAACTCGCATCACTTAAATAACCAGGGTAAACTCTCTGCTGGTTCCCAACAAATTAGACTAGGAACACTTGCATTGTAAATGTGAGCTTCCACATTTGCTTTCCCCTAGCAATGAGATGAATGAACTAGATCCAGCGCACAAAGGATAATAAACATGGAAAGAGTTGTGTTCCAAGTATTAATGAGTGATGAATGGATTTTCCCAAGCACACCCAGAGATGAGCTGTTTTATTTTGGTAGCACAGGCTGGTCTCGAACTCGCACTGATCCTCCTGCCTCAGCCTCCCAAGTGCTGGAATTACAGGCGTGCGCCACCACGCCCAGCTAATGAGCTGTTTTAATAACTCTTCAGTTACAACCTGTTAACAACAGAAGACCTCTAAGAATTTAGGAAAGATGAACGTGTTGGCTGTAGCTGAAAAAATATAAGTATATTTTATTTCTCCTTTTCCCCTCTTAATGTTAAGAAAACAGGCCCTAAATGCATGAATGGAGAGGGAAGTTTATCTTTCTTTTACAGAGGCGCTGCACCTAATACTTACAAATAGGATAATACATGCTGCAGTAATTAGTCATGGGGAAATAAGCCCAAGAAAATTAATCACGTGTATTCACTGTGAAATTTTTGTGTACTGTGGCTCAGAGATTATTTAGTGACTTCTGCCACATTCCAATTTTCTGTTACAATAAACTTAGCCATGATGATAAGGACGGCTTGGTAAGGGCTTACCTTAATTTTCCCACTGGCCTTCCACTGGTAGGAGCTTGACGGGTGGTCCAGAAAGTATTGTATCTGAACAGAAGCCTTCAGGCTATATTGGAACAACTTCACTTCCTTACGCTTTGGAGCCCTTCTGGTGGTGTAGAAACCAAGCAGGTGTGCAGAAGGCAAGCACCAAATAACTTCCAAGCCAGATATTTCTTCCTCAGCTACATGACCACATTAAGAACCTTGAAGTGTGTCTATACATTAGAAAGCATTTCTAAAAGTTAAAATATTGGTCAATGTTGCGGAAATGACTTTTTTCCCCTTCCTGCATCTTCAGTGCTATGGAGGGACTGGTGACAATGCTTGGCAGATCTCGCTCTCAGAAGTCAGACTCAGTGAACAGGCCCATAACCTGATGGGGCGGGTCACAACCAGCACTGTCACTAGAAAATAAAACTGTATAGTGAGCAGCCCAGCTCAGCACTTAAGAGTCTGCTCTGTGCTTTCCTACAAACTGTTTTATGATGTTCTTATGCCTGTTCTCTAAGTCATAGCTCATTATTAATAGAAAGACGAAGGTATTTGATTCACCCAAAGCTCGTACCTAGAAAGCAGTAAATTTAGCCAAAAACTCAAGTACTTTGCTTTATCTTTTACTTTTTCTTACACCTCCAACGTTTCTTTACACCTCAAGGTGTTTCAGGTGAGGCTTAACGGGATACATGGGCATTCTTCATAGATTTCTCCTTCTAGCATTGCTCTTCTAAGATAGTAAAAGTTAAAGCCAACTACTTTTATTTACAACTGAATTCAACTTTCTAAAGAACAGAGAAAGTAAGAAGCCATGTATAGCTTAACTTCTTTGTATCTTCGTATCCACAAAGACTAAATGGGGAAATCATATTTTGTAACATTATTGTATTACAAGTAATACATTAAAGAACTTAGAATCTTGGCTGGGAACCCAGCTCAGTGACCGAGTGCCTGCCTGATAAGTGCAAGGCTCTATCCCTCGTGCCACATGCCACGCCATCCATGGAAACCAGATGTGGTCCTGCGGGCCAGTAATCCCAGCACTGGGAAGTCTAAGACAGGAGAATCTCTAGGAGCTGAGTAGCAAGACCCTGTATGAAAGAAAGAAAGAAAGAAAGAAAGAAAGAAAGAAAGAAAGAAAGAAAGAAAGAAAGAAAGAAAATATTTAAAAAAAAATCTTTTCTATCACACAAATGGTGCTTTATAAAGATTTGTTTTGGACAGGCTTACTATACTGTTTTCCAAAGCACAGATTATAAATGTGGAATGACACTGAGTCCTCCTAATGAAATGGTAGATATAAGCTGAATAACCACACATGATCTTACAAACAGATTTAGAAAAAAGAAGACAAGACTATTTTCTATAATGCTTTAAAACTATGATATTGCACAATGACTAGGGGTTCAATCCCCGTGTTTGCCATGCCAGCCCTACCCCTGGGGCACACTGAGACAGCAATTGATACTGGATGGGGGTGGCATGTGCCTGTAATACCAGCTCTTGGGAGGCTGTAAACAGAAGGATCACTGCAAGTCTGATCTAGTAGTGAGACCCTGAACATCCTGTAGATCCTTCCCTGAAGTACAAAAACCGAAAAAGGAGGAGGAGAGGGAGATGAAAAGGAGAAGGAGAGGGAGGAGGAGATGGAGGAGGAGAGGAAGGAGGGGGAGGACGACGACGACGGCGATGACGAGGGGGAGGAGGATGAGGAAGAGGAAGAAGAAACCCTCTATGTTATGATGTAGTACATATAGCTGAAAAAATATGCTGTAGTGAAGAACTGTGAAATCTACAGGCGAAAGTAGTACTCTAACAGAAACTCACATGTGAACGGGCCTCTCTAGACTTCATCTGGTGTGTACTTCTACATACTTGGATGGACAAATTTTCTGAAATATTGTTGTATGATATACATTTACACTTCAGTGTTTGTAGGAACCACATGTTCTGTTAAAATTCAAATGAATTTACACATTTTTCACTATCATTGAAAAATATGGATTCTTCAAACAGTCATTTCCTCATTTCTTTTAACATTAAATCATTAAATTGATGAGAATATTAAAAATTAAAGTAGAAGAGAATAAGTGAAAGTGATGTGTGTGTACACACGTGCACACACACCCATGTGCAAGTAATAGAATGCCCAAGGTGAGATAGCCACAAGATAGTGAATTTCTTTACACATGAAATTAAATTCTAATCACAAAGCAGGTTTACAAGTGATAAAAACAGAACCTGCAAATAGTTCAAAACAAACCTGATTCTCTTCATATACCTTATTCAAGTGAAAGCTCCCTGAAATAAAAAACAAATAGTGATTCTTTCTTCTATGAGGCCCAATAGTTAATTTTAGACTGTTAATTTTGTAAATTGATTTTAATGATTATGAAAATGAGTTTATAAAAGTTCAAAGTAATTACTTCCCATCTAATATTTATTTACTTTCTTTGTGATATTAAAGTATACAAACAACAACCCTAAGCATTCTAATTTATAATGATGTACCTCACATTTAGCATAAGTACTGTGAGAGTTATAATCGTTATTAATTTTTTTCACTTACACAAGAGACAAAGCCAGATTTGCATTCAGCTTTGTTTAGTCATGAAATAGCTGAGTGATTAGGTGCAAGGGAAATTGTATTACATAATTAATTGTCAAGCTAATAAAGTGAAGCATTTCATCCTTGCCTACTCATAGACAATTGTACACCACGCCCCACACCACCAAGCCACCAGACCAACACTTAAACTATACCTGATATGTCCCCACCTGGACTTGTCTTGTTTGTTTAGCTACCACATAGCCGAACGATGCTGAATTTTTCTCCATAAAACTTCTACCTCACCTGTCCTATTTTTTCCCAAAAGAATTCTGAACTGTAACCTCCAACAATACATGAGTATCCAACATATTGCTAAAATATGATAAGAAAAACAAAAACATGGACCTGCAGGATTAGAAATGCTTTTAGTTTTCATTTGTTATGCTAACACTGTTGGCATATTGAGAAATAAATAGTTCTCTAAGCTTCTCTATTCAGAAGGCTTATGACAAATTATAGACAAAATGACAATGACCCAGTATGTCTCTAAGATATTTTAATATTATGTAATATAGACTCATGCTCACTTTGGGAAAAAATGAATCTACTCAATTATAGTTAGAAGGACCAGATTTTCTACTTTCCTTTCCAGCTGTTAGTACTCAAGGTGGGGTGGGTGTGGGGTAATTTTCCCTGCCATTGCTCCAGGGATGAATGAAACTTCAGTGTACCAACCTGGAATGCAATTAGCACTGTCCTCAGCATTCCAGGTTAGGGGTTGAGGACCCATCCCTGTGATGGAAAATTTAATGAACTCTAGAGATCTTTCCCACAAGTATTTGCACACAACATTTTCCAGGGAGGACTGGAAAACTCTGTTATTTTGACAAACATTGGTGAAAATGTATGTTAAATAATTCTGTTTCTCGAGCCATGTGTGGTGGTGCACACCTGTGGTCCAGCACTTGGGAGGCTGAGGCGGGAGCATCAGTGTGAGTTCCAGACCAGCCTGGGCCCCAAAACTGAGATCAAGGCCAGCCTGAACTGCACAGTGAGACCCTGTCTCAAAAAGACAGATAATAATAATAATAATAATAATAATAATAATAATAGTAATAATAATAATAGTAATAATAATAATAATTTGGTTTATTTCTGCAACCCAGTATGTACTTCTCCACTTTCCTTATCCACATCTACTTCACAGATTTTATATGAATGTAAATATAAACCTAGGTAGATAGTTGATTTATAGACAGACAGAATTCAGATGGAGGTAGAGGGATGACTTTTTAAAACTGGTATTTTCAGATATTCCCTCTGAAAAATCATCTAAACAGGCACAACTCACATATGTACGATTTCTCCAATGTGGAGATTCTTTTTACTTTCAAAGTCTAAAGAAATCCAATTAACCCAGAATGAAATTGTCTTCTACCTTTGGCCTCACCAGTATGTACACATGTGAAAGATTGCCATGTAGAATTTTTGCTCACAAATGAAGACTGACACAGAATGCATCCTAAGGATTGTAAAAAAAGAAAAGTCAAATACTACAAGAAGTTCTAATTTATTTTGGTCTAAGCTTCAGAAGTGTCAAAGCAAAATTTCAGTTTTTTAAATTTTTATAGAATATTTACTTAACAAAAGGAGAAAAATTTTGGTGGGCTTCTTAGAACCTTTAAAATTTTGTGAAGAAGCTGATTGCTTTATAAATTTTAATTGCTTTTGAGCATACCAATTTTGAAATCTTAGACTGCAAGAAAATGCACTTAGGTTGAAAAGGCACTGCTCTGAATGCCCAGCTTTTAAGTACATTTATTGAAAGCTTCTAGCTTACACTGCATGTGGCAAGAACTTCAGCCGAATCCATTTAATTTGTGTTCTACTATTTCTAGAACATAAACATGTGCGTGTAAACTTTGACACACACAAATAAACACATACTAACGGAAAAATTCTGACGTATTTACTGTTTAAAATTAAATCTGATCTCCGTTAGAGAAAAAAGCTGGTCTCCAATTCTGAACTTTCAGAAGACCAAAGAAAGGTAATAGAATCCTAACAGGTATCTAAATATTTGTTTACTAATACATCAAATAAGATTGATATGATTCAGAATCTAAGTACATGAAACATCATCCATGTGTAATGAGAAACAAATTTTCTCTGGTTTATGTTTATGTTTGTGTTTATGTTACACTCTATTTGTGTACACCTAATTGGTTTCCAGAAAGAATTTAAATCTGTTCACAGCTGAAAAATATGATGACTTTTGGGTCTGAGCCAAATGTGAAATCAGTTAAAATGAGATTGGATCCTGGTAAAAATGAGACGGTATGTGAAAACAAAAAGCGAACATGTGGAAACCAAATTTCCATTTATGAATTCAAGAAGGAAATAAATATTTTGATAAGTCATCACACACAGTAATGTGACAAAAATAAAATTTAATTTTGCTTTCATTTAGGATTAGTATGTTTGGTTTCCATCAGTTACCCATATTACTGGAATCTCATTGTTTGTTGACGTCTCTCATCTCCTGTGAGAATGCTGCTCAAACATGTTTCCACTTTATTGTTTTGTTTGTTGTCAACTATTGCATTTATCTCATTTCCAGATGTCCACAAGGATGGGAAGGAAATCGATGCCACATCAAGTTCAACCCTGATAGCTCCAATTTCACATACTCTCCACACAGTAGGTGACATGCCTAAGGAAATTATTTGTTTTGTGGCCATGAATATATTTTGTTGCATGTTTATCTTTTCAACTGGTTTGGAATTACAGACATATGGATTCTTCTGGGCGTTGGATTCACATTCCTGATGATTCATATTACAATATCCATCTTCTGTTTTCTGGCCAACAGAAAAGTATCAGTAAGGTAAGAAATGCCTTTAATTATTAAAATAAATACATACATAGCAAAACAACATTCTTCAATATTTCACTGGGTCATTGCCTAGTGCTGGGATTCGTGTTGTAAGTGTTATACCTGCCCTAGGGCGCGTAGCCTGCATACTCTACGGGGGAGGGAAGGCAGCGAGTTCTTCCTTTAGGCCTCTTCTCTTGCTTCTGCTCTCTTCCACCACCATGAATGGTTGGCCCTCTATCAAGCCACCCTCACCAGCTGATTATGGACTGAAACCCCCACAAACTGAGCAAAATAAACTTGTCTTTCCTTAATTATTGGCATCAGACATTTTGTCCCAGAAACAAGAGAAAAGGATCTAGGACACATACCATCCTGCTGATGGCAGGAAGGCAGAAAAACTCCTATTTTGACTCATATGAGGAACCTGGGCTCTTGGTACCAAGAAGACACCCATAATCTAAGTAAAGCACAAGCAAAGGTCCAGAGATGCTGTGCAGAAAAGAACTCTGCAGGCTGAATGCAGCAGAACTCTGAGGCGCCTATCCCAACAAACAGAGCATTTTAGGCTCTGAAGTGCCCTGTCTGTTACCAATCTCTTTATCACAAATATGGTTTACCGTTCACCCCAGTGATAAAAGAGATTGATTTCTTCACAAATTTAACAAGGAAAGGGCTCACAGAATTGCATGAAATTCTAGGAAATTAAAGAAATGCATCCTCCTGCAGTCAGAGTTAAAGACCATTTTCAACACTGAAATGTTACATAGCAATCAGAGCACAATGTGTAACCTTCCTCATGTGAACATCCTGCTTGATAAATTCTCCTTAGATCTCCAGCCTTCCCTGACGTTAATTAACAGACACTCATGAACTGAGGATAGTTATCAAGTTCTGACATTCATTACGAAAAGATATAACAAACTTAATCTATTCTCATTGAGCTCTTTTCTATATATTGATTCCTTAATTTTTATATGCCGAAATACTCCAGGAAATGTGAAGTTTAATATTGCTTGGTTTCTTTTATATGAAAGTCATGATGTGTGTGGGTGTGGGTGTGGGTGTGTGCGCGCAAGCATTTGTGTGTGTGTGTGTGCATGCATATATGTGATAGATAAAATATATGCTAGACATCACACACATATGTTAGATAAACAAGAAGTAGGGAGATCTTTCTGATGTGAATGAACGAGCAAGAGATGGAGGGAAAGTGAGAGAGGGACAGAAAACAAAGAATTGAGATAGGAAATGGTGAAAATGGAGCTTTTCAAATGGAAATGGGGCCAGGAGTCCACAGAAGCAGGGAGGGGCAGGATTTTAAAAAGAAATAATTAGAATTAAGAGGTATTAGCCGGGCGAGGTGGCGCATGCCTGTAATCCCAGCACTCGGGAGGCTGAGGCAGGAGGATTGGTGTGAGTTCGAGACCAGCCTGGGCTACAAAAGTGAGCTCAAGGCCAGCCTCAACTGCATAGTGAGACCCTGTCTCCAAAAGACAAAAAAAAAAAAAAAAAAAAAAATTAAGAGGTATTATGACCCTGTACCACTTTCAAATAATAAGTATAATTGTATGCACTAGAAGTACGTGCTAATAAAAAACCATGAATAAGAAGCAGTCTAAATTTGAAGTATTTTAATCTATGGGAGAAGGGAGAAGTGTACATAATCCCTAGGTGAAATACCAGCTGTACTAGTTGTGCACTGGTATATATTAGTTGGGATTCTCCAGGAAAAATATTATACAATATGTCTAAAGAGAAAAACATACATCACGTACACGCATAATGAGAGAAAGGTGTTGATTTTTTTTTAAAGGAATTATCTCATGCAGTTGTGAAACTGGCTAGCTTGAAACCTGTAAAGCCTGCTGGCAAACTGGAAATTCAAGTAAGGGTGAGGAGGGGGCCCTAAAATCAAACTCTGAAAGCCAAACCAGCTGACTGGAAACTCCAGCAGGCTGTTAATGTTGAGAACTTGAGGAAGAATTTTTCTTGCCTGAAACGTCAGCCTTTACTTTTGAGACTTACCGGCATCATGGGCAAGTAAAAAAGTAAGAAATTTCACTTGTACATTTGTAATCAGTTGATTTTAAACAAAGCAAAGTGTAGTAAATGTTCATCACATTTACAAACTAATACCTTCGTAGTTTCACAGCTGCAGGGAGAGCAGTATTTAATAGAACTACTGGGCAGGGCATCCTAGTTTAAATTGACACACCAAGTTAATCATCATAATATAGGCACAAGTTGCCACACTAATTCAACCGTGAGAGGACGCAGGAGTCCTAAATTCCATACCTTGTGCAAGTTCTGGTTGGACAGCATGTACATTCAAGCTACTGAAAAGCGCCGCAGGCAAATGCAGGTGTCTCTGTGTCACAACCCGAAAGAGCCACGCCCTGCCCTTTCTCCTTTCAGCCCTGAGATGCACATGTGCGCTCTTTCCTCTTCCTGTCTCCTTTTGTTAAATTCTATGTCTATTTCTCTTCCAAATTTGTTTGTTCATGTTATTATAATTTCCCTTCCCTATCCCTGCCTACGCTTCTGAATTTCTTATCCTCACTTAGTGACCCACCCGTGGGGTCGTCTCTTTCCCACTTTCCTTCCCTGGGAATATCTGTAGTCTTCCATGGGAGACACCTTTCATTTCCAAAATTTCCAGTGCTGTTGTTAGCATGTTGATGGTTTGCATTCTCTCTTACTGACTTTTTAGTTTAAACTCCAGATACACTCAAGTTTTCTGCCATTTGCTAGCCTTCTCCACATGAATATGTTCCAGGTATTTTGCATTTAGTATATGAAATATTAGTGCCTCTTGTTTCTGTTTCTATGAGCCAGCATAAAAGGTGAAGTCATTCTTAGAGATAAAAAGCAAATAAGAGGCTTAACAAACCACATATATTAATGATTCATCAAAAAATCCAAGTAATTAGAGTAAGACAAACGTCACCCTAAAGACTTACTGAAGGAGCCAGAATTGGCTATGTTGTCAGGATTCTCAGGAACTGGAAAGAAAGGCTTCTTGGGATTCTTGAAGTCTTTGTTGCTAGGGTAGGGCAACATTGATGGTAAGAACTTTCTGCCTCTTTCCCAGGGAAGAATGGGAGGAGCGGAAGAAGGTACCATTACCAGCACTATCCAATGAAAGGAATCCTAGGGCAGCCATAATGAAAATTGTCACTATCAAGAAGAAGAAAATGTTGACAGATTTGCTGCCAGATACTGAAATAGAGTAGATATTGAGAAAGTGCTCTTAATAGGACCTCGGAAAATGTGAAAGACTGGGGGACGTACTATATCATAGCTGTACAAAGTCTTCAGAAGATGAGAAGGAGAACTTATAGTGTCCTATGGTCTACTTGAAGAAACAAAAAGAAAAGAATAAAATGGAATTATAGGAAGATATAGACAACTTTTCATTCAAATTGTAGTGATATTGGTGTAAAAAACATTGGGGTCAGGGCCAGAGTAAAAACAGATATGGTTATTTTCCTTTTTTAAAAGTGGTGTTCAATAACAGAAGGAATCCAAGTTAACATCATGCCTATGCAATGTTAAATCCACATCATCTTCATGGAGAGGATACAACAAAAAGGAAAAATATCCTCTCCACCCCATTCAGAGCTAAAGTGACACACAAAGCATCAGAGGCACCTGCCTACACTGAGAGGTGATCCGCTGTGGAAGGAGACGCCAGCCCCTCTATCTCTGCCTACACTACAGAATTGAGCCTGGACTAAACAAGTGGGGTACTTTTGAACCACACCGTGACCCTCACCTTTACCCTTAATCCAGGGAAGAGCCTTGGACAGATGTTATGGTTGGAAAAGAGCAAGTAAAATGTAGAGATTTGAATCTGGTATTGTTTGTCAACTTTAAAGTGAAATAGAGGGGCCAGGGAGTTAGCTCAGAGGAATAAGCACTGGCCTGGCAAGGACAGGGTCCTGAGTTCAATCTCTAGTACTGGGAAAAAAAGAATAAAAATCTTTAAAAAAAAAAATGGGGTGGGCTGAGCCAGCCATAAAAATGAGTGAATAAACAAACAAAAAAAAATTGTTAATCATTAAAAGTGGCCATAAAATTAATAAATTCCTCTAAATATACTAACTGAGCAAAGAATGATGGATGTTGATACAATTTGGAGGAAATAAGTAATTGTCAAAAAAGGCAAAAAAGAAGTAGAAGTAGTTTTTCATTTTAGGTAACCCAAGATTTAGCTCTAGGAGAGGTAGGTGAGATCCAAAGTGGCATTCCTGTCTCTGACCTTTTGATCTATCTCCCTGACCTCCTGTGTCTCCTTCCTGTGTTCTACCTCAGATTTGTAATAAACCCAAAGCAAAATTTTTAATTCCCATTATTATGCAAACTAATAATCACTCAAGACTATATATATTCTCAGTCTTATCAGTGATTTTCTTAATTACTCAGCTTGAACCCTGGGACCCACAATAATATTCTCCCTGGGCTGGGAAGATGGCTCAGAGCTCAGTAGAATAAGCCCTGCAAGTACAAGGTTCTGAGTTCAATCCCTGGTACCACAAAAAAAAAAAAAAAAAAAAAAAAAAAAAAAAAAAAAAAAAAAAAAAAAAAAAAAAAAAAAAAAAAAATTCTCCCTGGTGGGACTGAAAAAGAAGAGGCACCTCTCAGAGAAACTAGACCTAATTCCAGATAGAATAATTCACTCACTTGCCCAGGGTCTCCCTAGTAGAAGATGCCCACCTGAGACCTCAGAGATTTTCAAGGACACATGGCATGAATAGTTGCAAGGGAATCATTTTATAGGTGCTCAAATTTATATATTCTGTTCCAAAAGGAATCTGATGAAGAAAACTGTGTGTAGGCTGCTTGACTCTCATCATACACTCTTTCCCATAAGCCCTCTTCCTTAATTCACATCTATCATGAATCTTACTAAAATAAACTTAGGGGACTATTGCTCAGGGGAGCAAACCAAAAGTTAATCTAAACTCATGGCTCCTCCAAGGAATAATCATGGAAGAAAGTGATTTGAAATTTGGAATCCTGAGATGAGAGCAGGCGATGAGCTCCTGCTTACTTGTGCTTCCTTCTTCCTCTCTTTCTCCTGCGTAGTGGAAGGCACAATCAGGAGGGACAACGAAGAGACACAGTTCAAGACCACTAGCCATGGTCCTCTTTCCCTACACCTTTCTCTTGGGAAAAGTATAATCCATCCCCAAATGTCATCGCTTTTCATGTGTTCTTCCTGGCCTGGATAGTCATTTTAAGACAGACAGACAGACAGATAGACTTAATACAAAAGCAGTAAAACAAAATTAAAAAGAAGAGTCTCACTAAACAAAATGATAGGAATTCAATGATGGTTGTTATATATGGTTGTCTTAAAATTACTTGTCAGCTTACCAGTTATAAGCATATAAGATTGGTCAAAAGATTATGAAAAATTAAAAAGGAGGGGCCTGGCGGGATGGCTCAGTGGTTTAAAGCTCCTGCTTGGGGAAGCTTGGGCGGCTTCAGGGACCGCGGTTCGATCCCCGGCACCACATGCTGCGCCAGCCCTGACCTTGGGGTGGGCTGAGCCGGCCATAAAAATGAGTGAATAAACAAACAAAGGTTCTGAAACAAGAATGAAAATAATAAATAAAATAAAATA
>PVJA010001955.1:0-40424 GCA_004027025.1 Myocastor coypus | reverse complement strand
TAAAAAAAAAAAAAAGGAGAGAGATAAAGATTTTCTGCCATCCAGTCTAGATTAGTCGTCTAAAACATTATCTCCAACAATGCTCCTATAGTAATGGTTACAAAGTAGCATAATAGCTCTTTCCATAATAAGTTCACCTGTATATCCAAAGTAGCTAGCAGCACACGCATAATCAATACTCAACATATAATTACGGACAGTTAACTATTCATTATCAAGGATTATTTATACTTCCCATCATCATGAAGAAGCGTTGTTTTTATGTTAAATCACATTCAAATAGAGACATGGCACATCCAATTTTAAAACAAAAACTTTTGTGGATGTTGCATTAAAGTTTTCAAAATGTTTGAGCATGAAATGGTTCAGTAGGCAGGCCAGATAGCTCAGTGCACTAAAGGGCCTGCTAAAGCAGGCACGGGGACTGGAGTTCAATCCCAGCACATTGCGCAGGCCCTACCCCAGGGGGGTGCTGAGTCAGCAAATGAAACTGGGTGTGGTGGCACACGCCTGTAGTCCCAGTGCTTGAGATGCTGAAAACAGGAAAATCACTGAGTCTGATCTGTGTAGCAAGACCCTGTACTGAATATATGGAAAGAAAGAAGGAAAGAAAGGGTTCAGTGAAATAACAGTGGCTCCTTTTGAAAACTACTTCAAAAACACAAAAGGTTGTTTTTTGATTTTTTGTTTTTGTTTGTTTTTTGTTTTTTTGTATTTTAGGGAAAGGTCTCCTTGGTGTCATGATGTTCAGGGTCTCACTACTACACTTAACTCATAGTGATCCACTGTTTACAGGCAAGAACTGGGCTTTCAGGCGCACGCCACCGTGCCCAGTCTCAACTGCTGTCTCAGACAGTCCCAGGGGCGGGGCCAGTACAGAGGGCCTGGGGATTGAACCCCCACCGCTGCATCTGCTTGCAGGCACTTCGAGAAACACAAAACTTAGTGTGAATAAGAAATCATCACCCTCTCTAAACAAAACTTAACTGTAAGATTTTTTATTATAATTTTATTATAATTTATAAAATGAATCTATATTTTGAAAGTGCTAATTATTTTTTTTCAGCAACAGAATGGACACTTTGTATTCAGAAAATGCTAGGCACAGGAACCAACCTCTTAAAGTTGCTTCTAGAGATTTGATTCTGTGAGTTCTGCTGTACTTTCCACGACCTTCCGTGAGCTACTTGCCACTTTGAAATCAAGAAAAGCAAGTAACTTCAGGTGTCTTAGGTAAAAGAAAGAATTTAGCAGAAAGGCCCAGGAGGCCTCAGAGAGCCTAAGGAGGTGAAGAAGTTAATTTGAGGCTGCAAGAAGACCAGGAGCCCAGGAAATTCATCTACCTGTCACCTCTGCTTCTGCTTGTTTTTTGCTTTATGACTTTCTCTCTGTAGGTGTATTTGCCCTCTTGCTGTGCTCACTAGTGGGTGAACACTGCTCATTGTTTCCCCAGGTATGTTGATAGAAGAAATATCTTGTCATCCTAATTGGCTATTAAAAAGAAAAACCTTCTTGTCAGCCAACTTAGGAAGAATTCCTGTTGCTGTTCAGACTGTCTTTGGGGAGCATGACCAGTAGTACACACAGAGCTGTGGGATCCTGCTAGAGACCCTGTAGTGCTGGAGACTGGACAAGAAAGGGGTCAGTGTGAATGAGCTCTGTAAGGCATCTACTGCAGCTGCTCCAGCATGCACTGGACTTTGAGCCATGACACTTTGGAGGGCACATCAAATATGGCCGCCTTCAAGAGTGTCGCAGGACGTGAAAGTGGATGTGAGCATCACTTCCACAGCTGCAACTCAAGATTTAAGAGTATAAATAACTAGTGAACCATTCGTTCTCCCTTCAACTGAGACAAGATTGTGCCTGCTTTCTCTTATATTTCACTCTATCATCTTTGCTTGGGGAAATTTGCAATAAACAACTATTCAGGGCCTGGGAGATAGCTCAGTGGCATAAGCACTTGCCTGGTGAGCACAAGTTCTTGAGTTCGATCTCTGGTAAAAATTAAATAAATAATCTGTTCATTGCTTTATATTGAGGCAACACTTCTCAAACACTGTATTAACTTAATAAAGAAATGGACAAAGGTTGAAATGAACATGTCCTATAGTTATGCTAAGAAATATGTCTAATAAAATTATTTAGAAAATTTAGAAGTGAACATTTTATTGTTTTTTGTTTGTTTGTTTTGGTTTGGTTTGGGTTTTTTTTTTTTTTTTTTTTTGAGACAGGGTCTCATTATGAAGTTCAGGCTGGCCTTGAGCTCACTTTTGTAACCCAGGGTGTTCTCTAACTCACACTGTCACACTGATCCTCCTGCTTCAGCCTCCCAAGTGCTGGGATTACAGGTGTGCACCATCACACCCGACTCTAGGTGTGAACATTTTCTGAATGAACTCAGGATTATAAATTAGCTCAGCCTACTACAAGAAAATACCAAAGAATGGGAAGCATAAACAGGAGACATTTATTCTCCTGAGATCACAGCACCAACCAATTCACTCCCTCTTTCAGGCTTGCAGTTGGTTACCTCTTGCTATGTGTTCTTGTAACCGGGAGAGAAGAAGCTGGTGTCTCTTCCTCTCCTTATGAGAGTGATATTTCTATTATGGAGGCTTCATTCTCAAGGCCTTGTTGAAATCACCACTTTAGGGCTTCCACATATGAAGTGGTCTCAAGAAAACATGAACATTTAGCAGATACAACAGTAGAATGATTGTTGCGTAGGAAACTGTATGGCACAAGTGTGACTGTTAGGTGAGTCTCATAATATTGCACTTACTCAGACTTCATTTGCTCTGTTATGGAGAGGACACAAAGAGACACCAAATAATGTTCCTACTTTCTGGTGTATGCACTGTTATAACAGCGTTGCTCTGATGTGTGGAATGATATAAGTGCAAACCAAAATGGCAGAAGGGCTGAGAGGAGAACGATCAAATAAATATCATTTATATTTATTCTGAAGAGAATTGATTAGGACCTCAAATCCTGGACAGATGCCATGAAAGTTAAATTGTTCTTTAAGATCCTTGAGTAAGTGGCCCTAGCCTCTAAATAAAATATTTATTGCTATAGTATTAAATTATCGCCGCAGAACCTTTCCCACTGCAAACACTTTGTGTGAGAATGTGAATCTTTATAGAGAGAAGCTTAGTAGCTAATCAAGTTGGAGATTCCTAGATAGGCCTAACATGGACTCAGCAATGAATATTTATTCCTAGAAAACAATCACAAGCTTGCTTAGTCTATGCTTCAAGGCATTCAGCTGCTACAGTGTCACTAGTGAGCCTGCTCAAAATGAATACTTAGCCTTTGAAAACTGGCATTCTACTAGCATGGTGGCCAAGGATTCCTCCCAGTGCTTGCAAAACCTTTGCCCTCCCCATATGTCCACATGTGCAGCTTTTCTCACCACGTGAGATCCAGACACTTGAGTCCTGGATCCTGATTCTCTAGACATACACTGCCCACACTCTGATAACCCTGCTAAGTTTTCACTTGGAGCAAGTAAAGAGAAATTTTCAAGTACACAACTTGAAAATCTTACCATGGAAACCAAAGTTGGGCCACCAGTATATTCCCTCTTCTTCTTCCTCCCCTTCTGCATCTTTTCACCCTTCTCCCCTTCTTCTTCCGCCTCTTCCTCCTGTGCCTCTTCTTTGTTGATATGAAGGGAGAACTAGGCAGTGTGCTCCCTCACACTTTTAATCTCTATCCTCTTTATCTTGCTCTGCAATGGAAGAAATAAGCCACAGGTGGAAAGCATTTTCCCAAGTTCAGAAGACTTTCCATTCCCTGCCCATTACTCAGACAGGTAGTGGGCTCTGACTGGCTTATTTAGAGTAGGGTGAACGGTATCCAGGGGAGCCTTGAGGTATTACTTCAAGACTGTGCATTCTGGTCCCAGCAATCCAGATGCATGGATCAAGAGGGCTACCAAGAGGAGACAGAATCTGTATTGAGATCTGAGGAATGACAAAACTTGATGGGGTTGAACAAAGCACTTTCCAGAAAGTAAAGACTGATTTCAGAACTGATGTGTGTAGTCATTGATCTGAGAAGGGAAGGAGACCACAGAGACATAGAACCAGAAGGACATAGAGCAGAGACTGATGAGAGCTTTGTGTGTGTACTAAAGAGACTTTGGCTTATTTGTTTTTAAAAAGAAAAAAACAAAAAGGTCAAACATGATCTCCTCACTGCCCAAATAGATTCAACCTCTCCCTCTACATGAGATGGAGTAGGGTTGCTATTGAATTCTGAGGTTGATCTTTATGGATTTTGTTATCCTGTCCCTTGTAACCTAATGTTACACTGAATTTGGCCAAAGGGGAGCATGGTAAAAGAAAGACCATACGTGGAAATGTATTCATAGTCGTACCTTCATCCATGCTTATATTCTAGGGGTAACTTTGCAAAATGTCACCTCTTCAAATATTTCTGAAATTTTCCATTTTCATCAAGTCAGCAAATTTCCACTAGTCCCTTCTTTCATATCTTCTAAGAAAGTCTGATGTAAAAGGATAACAAGATGAAGCTTATGCTTCGTTTTATTAAAAAAAAATTAAGAATGTGAGAATAGGTTAGACAAGATAAAAATGAGATTGGCGGCCTAAGAACAGAAGCCAGTTCTGAGTGTCAGATGTGAGGATAAGACTTAGCCCGGGAAACAGGAGAGGAGAGAAAAGTGTCAGTGGTGAGTCCAGAGCATCACACTTAGGCAATTACATGATTAATAATATTATTAAATAAGACCCTATAACTCAGGAGCAAATAAAATTTTTTGAGTAACAGATAAATAAATTATTTTGATATTCTCACTTCATCCTGTATCAAGTGATGAGATTGAGCCAAATCCATTTTCTTCAGATTCTAAGTTCTTCTCAGATTTTAAGTCATGATTGCATAGTTTCAAACATTTTTGATAATTTTACTTTTATTTATTGCCTTACTTAACCATCTCCTAAACAAAAATTTGAAATCATGTATATGAGGTGCTACTTGCAATTTTTTTCTGCTGTACTTTTAGTATGAAATGTAACTATATCGTTCAAATCAGTCATTCATATAACCAATGCTACAGGTAAAAATTTTAAATTACATGATTTTGAAATTCTCCGTCAGCTCTGAAATTACATTTAAGTAGACTATCAAGCTTAGTTCTTCAGGGGCCTAAATATTCCCTTGTAATTTAACTGTATTGTCTTTCAGCTACTAGAGGGCCAAAATCAGAGCTGTGTACCGCTTTTATCTTTGCTTGTAATTCACTGACAGAGGAATTGCCTCCTTTACAAAAATACTAAAATGTTCAACTTGAATGTTAGACATTTGTCAAACCTATCTGCATGATGTTCTGTCCACACAGCCAATTGGTGGTCAAAAACTATAATGTGTGAGACTCACTGTCATTCTCTTTACTTGTAATTACTTGTAATTCTCTTTGTGGACAAAATCTGGACAAAGTAGAAACTGCATTGTTTGAATTTTATAAGTAATATTAAAAGCAAATGAAAAATCAGATGGTTTATCTCTGCAGATCTGCCATAATATATCAAGGTCTTGAAATTCAGGTGGAATAGCATGAACAGTCCAAGATACAGAATTTGTAACATCAGATGCCATTTTTTCCAGATTAATAGAGGATTTCTTGATCACAGAAAAACAGAATTAAATTTTCAAATCTTGGGTTTAATTCTTTCAGCAGGAAAAACAAAAGATGCCCAGGGTTTGATCCCTGATCTCCAGGCATGCCATGCCAGCCCTGTCCCTGCAGTGTGCTGAGATGGCAATTGAGACTGGGCATGGTGGCACATGCCTATAATCTCAGCTCTTGGGAGGCAATACACAGGTGGATCACTACGAGTCTGATCTAGTGGTGAGACCTTGAACACCCTGTAGACTAGTGGTTCTCAATCTTTCTAATGCTGTGACCCCGCAATACAGTTCCTCATCTTGCAGTGACCCCAAAACAAAAATGTGTTGAGAAATATTTATTATTAATTCCAATAAACAACATTTCACCATGGCATAGCATGGGTTTAAATATGTATTTTCCGATGGCTTTAGGCGATCCCTGTGTTGTGGTCATTTGACCCCAGCTGGGGTCGCAGCACACAGGTTGAGAACCGTTGCAGTGTAGACCCTTCCCTAAAATACAAAAAAAGAGAGACAGAAACAGAGACAGAGAGAGAGAGGAAGAGGGAGAGAAAGAGAGAGGGAGGGAGGGAGGGAGGGAGAGAGAGAGAGAGAGAGAGAGAGAGAGAGAGAGAGAGAGAGAGAGAGAGAGAGGGAATTATGAAAGTTGAAGTCTTCCCAGAGAAAAAGTTGAAAATTGTTCTCCTCTGTCATCTTTTTCCAAGTCACTGTGGGAAACAGGAAGCTTTCCTCCCCAGGCTTCCAAAGTCCCATGCTCCCCATAATGCTCTCACTGAGCTCATGACCCCTTGGTTTGGATCTCCTGGACAGGTTGCAAGCTTACTGATTACAGACAGAATCTTTGTCCTTATCATATTTACATCGCTACGCTCAGCAAATGGAACATAGGAGCTCATTATAGTAAATATTTGTTAAATCTAATGTCCAGCTTGTCCATACTTGGTATCAGATCCCAAGTAAATATTTTCTATTCCAAATGAAATACTTTGCTTGGACTTAGTGCTGCAGAATTTATTCAAACAAGAATCCTGGCAGAAGACTCAGAAGGTTGAATGGCCTCCTCCAGTGCTCTTGAAAGTTTCTTTAAACTAGACTGGTCTTTGTTCTGCTCCACAGAAATTGAACCAAAATCTAAAGAAATGCAAAAGGGTGGCCACACATATGACCATTGGTAGAGTCATTACTGGGGTCCAGTATTAGATACAAAATCAGTTCATAATCAGAAAAGCAAATCTGAGAGTATCAATGCAAAATAGAACCTACAAGTACAAGTGTCCATAATCTATGACTGCAGATAAGCACCAAAAATCTGGCCATGTAGGGGAGGTAGGAAATTAATATTGGTTGAAGATATGTTCTCAGTCTGCCCAATGCAGTCTGTATCCCAGTGTGTTCATTTGGATGCTGTGCGTCCAAGATTTTGGCCTTGAGCTTTCTTACTAGTGGTGCCTGGCATCTGGCAACTGAATTACTAATTTTACTTATAAGACAGCTCTTGCTCTATTTTTCTTGGACAGGTGATTTCCAAATGTGTTTACAATTAATTTTTCTTGAGAGAGAAAATCATTTATAGAATAAAAAATAAAATCAGAAATTTCACAAGGATTTTAAAAGGATTTCTTATTATTAAATTACCATCTCCTGTTTATTTGAACAACTTTGTATCATTTATCATCTTGTTTGGCTATAAAAATCAGTTTGCAAGCAATGGATCTGGAATGTAGGTTGAATAATTCAACTTCACTGGAAGAAGCATGTATCTGTTATCTTTTCTATCTTAAATTATTTTAAATCTGTGATTGGACATAAATTATAAATAGCCTAAGGAAAAACATGAGTGCAAGAATTACAATGACCACTTTATTGTATAAGAGGCCTTCATCCAAATTACTTTTTCTGAATTTAACCCTTTATTTTTTCTCTATATTTACAAATATAATATTTCTATCAGAGATAGGTGGCCAGGCCGGGCGTGGTGGCGCACACCTGTAATCCCAGCACTCGGGAGGCTGAGGCAGGAGGATCGGTGCAAGTTCGAGACCAGCCTGGGCTACAAAAGTGAGCTCAAGGCCAGCCTGAACTGCACAGTGAGACCCTGTCTCAAAAAGACAAAAAAAAAAAAAAAAAAAAAAAGATAGGCGGCCAAGAGTTAAGATATTTTTAAGCATCCTCCTCTGTCCACTATAAATCTTATATACCAAGACAACAGCCTTCTAGTCCCTTCATATTTCTAAGTTGCATTTGCTTCTTCGTGTTAGTAAACAAAATAAATGAATGTGCTGTAGGAGAATCAGGTATAATGCTTGAAAGAGATAACCTGTTTAAATAAATACAGAAAGACAATAAAGTCAAATGAGGTGTTTTATTAGTAGTAAGTTATACAGTCTTACTTTGCCAATGAATAAATATATTTAACAGACCGATTAGAGAATCAGAATTCTAAATGTTATTGGCCAGCTTGGTGGTGCACACCTATCATATAGGCCCTTAGAAGGCCTAGGAAGAGGACAGCCATAGCTTAGAGGCCAGCCTGAGAGATCCAGTAACTTGATATATTTGTTAAGGGTATGAATCACCTCACCTGTGCTAGTTACTGTGCCAGTACCTGAAAATTCTAAAGGAAATAGGAGTTTATGCTTTAGTGAAGAGAGTATACAAAAGTAAATCATCATAGTGGTATAATAATTATATGCCAATTTCACATAGACATTTCCTATAAAACGCTGCTGAAGCGAGGGAAGGGAGAGAAGCACTTCATCAAGGAAATGGAGACGCTAGCATGGAAAGGTTGAAGGAGTACTTAGGACATAAATGTTCAATCACTCGCTTTCTATGCTGAGATCTATGAGTTGGCCAAAGAGCAGCACCTTAGGAAGACACCATGTATACTGGCAAAGACAGAAAGAGTGCTGTGCTACATGAAGGAAACAGGTCAGATATTAAAAATTGATGGACAATTAACTGCGAATTCAACAGGTGAAGAGCATTCTTAAGAAATCTACATGAAATGCCAAATGTATGTTTATGATTTCTCTTTGGTTAAAGTAAAAAGAAGCTTTTGCTCTGCTTCCACAATGTCCATTTTTGTAAATAGCAATTTTAAAATTGATACATAAAGGTTTAGTTTTATTTTTAACAAATGAGAAGGAAGCTAAGGAATATTTCATTCAGTTTGTTTCAAAGTGACTACAAATAAAACCAATTTTAGTGCTTTAAAAACTTATGCAATGTTATAAGTGAAACTATAAATCCAACAAAGTTTTAACTAAATGTATTAATAAATTCCAAATGAGATATGTATCAGTAAATCTGAGACTTTTTGGGCATCATAATGAATTAAGAACCTTTATATAGACAAATTCTCATATAGAGTTGTCAATTTGAAATTGTCTCTAAAAGATTTAGATAAAAGGAAGTCACAAGGAAGTTGCTAAGGGAAATCAAGAAGGGTAATAATTAACTTCAACACTGAAATCAGTTTTCAATCAGATTATGTGCTTAAAAAATCCAACAAGGGAATTAGAGAGTTTTCATATAGAGCAATTTACATTTGAAAAACTTCATTCTGATCAGGAAAAGTTACAAAATACCTGGTCCTTTCAGCTATGGGACTTTGAAATATCACATTCAAAAAAAGATTTAAAAAGAAAAGAATGTTTTCAGAAGATAGCTATCAACTTGTTAATGAATGAAAGTCAGAGAGCACTGTGTTTACTGGTATTCAGAAACTTCCTGCCTTAGAGAAGGAGTGTGGGGGAGGAGCAGTTATGGTTTGCTCTTTCTTTGAATTCTAGGGTATCTTATGCCAATGCTATTATAAAGCACACAACAAAATTATTACAAAAGTGATATTAAAACACAGAAAATACCAGTCCAAATGTCTTAGCATCAACAAAAGTAAAAGTGGTCTATCAAATTACTGTGAATATTTCTGAACATTTACTCTTCATTGTTGTTTGCTTTCTTCTCATGTAATGATAACGAAGTAAGACTTAGGCCATGTATAAACTATATGCTGAGTAGCTTGTGGATAGAGTATATGACAGATGAGCATTGTAATGTTTCCAAATATTGTTTATCAAGTAAATTACAAAAGACTACCTCTGCTTAGTGGGAGTTAATCTTTACATGATAAGGATATTAGTATAAAGAAATACATGCTGCCAATCCTATTTTCCAAAACAGTTTCAGACATAGTCTGTCAAGTGCAACTTGTCGAAAACTATTTAGAAAGAATAAGCTACTAAGGCTGGTCATAAAGAACATTATTACAATCCAATTTCAACCAAAGACATGATGTGCCTAAAACATCATTTCTGAAATAAAGAAATTTGACTGTATTTTATATAAACTAATTTAGCTGAGATAAAATTTTTCATGCCAGTGAGAGAAGCTACTATATAAGTTTTGATCAAAAACTACAGTGAATGATTAAAGTTTTAGAATGTGGGCTACAGTAAAAGACACACTGGAGTAATTCCCCCTGGAACACTCCTCTGTGCTTCAAACACATTTATTTCATTGATCTTGCCACTTTCTAAAGAAGTTCTTCTTTTGTGTGTGTGTTTTTGTGGCTGCCTCCCTGCCCTGAAAATACTCAAAATGTGTACTTTTGCATGGTCATTGTGACTTCGGGGAATAGCCAGAGGGTGCACAGGGCCACTCAACTGAACAAGGGGCCTGAGGACACAGATCACTGTTTTTATGAGTGCGTTTCCTTGAGTGGCACCTGGCAACATCACTTAACAGTATTCTTGATCATGATAAAGAGGACTCTAGAACTGCTTCAGAATGAGGCAAGGATGATGAGCTATATTCAGACTGAAAAGCAGTATTTTAAGGGATATTAATGGCAACATATCTTCCACTACAATATATTTTTAAAACTTCAGATAGCATGTATTTTGATCACCCCTATTCAGAAGGCATTCATTCCAGAGTTAAGGTCAAAAGTTGTGGCTAAGACAAGGGCATTTAGGAGGAAATACAACAGTAAGGAAAAACTGAGAAGAACAGAAACAGTAGAGCTAGACTACCAGCGAGAAGCTTGAAGAGGAGGAAAGGAGAGACTTACAGAGACCATGAGATCAGAAGTCATAGATCTTACCTGGCTATCGAGTAGCCAGCGTGGAGAGGGAGTGGAGGTAGCAGAAATCCCATGTAGTCTTTTCCTAATAGTAAACTGAACCTCACACCTGAGATCCTGCTGCACAATAGCCACATGAACAGAACTGGGAGAATGAAACTAAGCGCAGGAAAAGAATTTAAAATAGTGCTTAAGGGCCAGCCAATAGCTCAGCAGATTAAAGCGCCAGGTTCGATCCCCGGGCCTGATCTGCGGGTCCCTCCCCCAAGGCACAATGAGACAGCAATTGAGACTGAGCATGCCTGTAATCCCAGCTCTTTTTTTTTTTTTTTTAACTTTTGTTTATTTATTTATTTTTATGGCTGTCTCAGCCTGCCCTGAGGGCAGGGCTGGCACAGCATGTATTGCCGGGGATCAAACCACGGTCCCTGCAGCCGCCTAACTTTCCTAAGCAGTTGCTTTAGACCACTGAGCCATCCTGCCGGGCCCCTGTAATCCCAGCTCTTGAGAGGCTATAAAACAGGCAGATCACTGAGTCCGACCTAGTAGTGAGACCCTGAACACTCTGTAGACCCTTCCCTAAAATACAATAAAATGAAATAAAATTGTGTTTAATCTTCTACCTAATATGAATATTTTGTGTCTTCCACTGTATTTTATCACTGTGCCCAAATATATAAATAGGTATCACCTTAAAGTTTGAATTATTATCTCTGAAGTTTGGCCATTTGCCTATACTGGTCATTCTCTAGGTTTTAGCTTTAAGATATCTTTTTTTTTTAATTTTAAAGAGAAAAAACAAAAATGAATAACAACAGCACAGACAAAAATAAAGCAACACAAAAATAAAAATAGTTTGCATTTCAATGCAAGAATAGAAACCTAATAATTGTTGTCATATTATATATTGTTATCATCAAATATGTTGCTCTGATTATCGAAGATAGGACAGCAATATGCAATATAACAACCACAGTTGAATACCTTTCATCTCGTTCTTTGAAATGTGTTTCATCTCTAATATCTCAGTTATTATTTTTATATTCTGCTTAAAATAATTTTTAAAATGTTAGGTAAAAAGGGCACAGAAATATGTTAAGGTTTAGTGAAAGGAAAAGTTAATATTTAATTGCTTGAAGATATCTTTTTATATTTTAAAATATTAAGTAACTCACAATTTTTAAATAGGATATATTAACTATCAAAAAATTTTGTATTAGAAATTAAAACTGAATGATATTTTAATCTATGAATTTATCTAAAAAATAAATGTATACTCACTGCATGCTAAAAATAACAAGATGCATAAAGTAACATACACTATAAAAATTTTATGAAAATATGCTCTGCCATCTTGGGGCTCGAGGTACTAACCATATGGGGAGAAAGAAGGGGAAAGCGTTACAGAACACATAGCTAGCCCAAGCTAATGAAAAGAACAATATGTACAAACCAAGTATGATTGTTTATTTACATATGAATTTAAGATACTTATTAGATCTATTCAAACTAAAATATAATTTCAGGGAGGGTTCGTATTCACTAATTTATGTGCTTTTTTTAGTATTGGCCCATTTTGTTACATAATAAAATGAAAATATATGTCACTTAAATCTTTAGGGTACTGTTTAGCTGCTGTGCTTCTGATGGAAAATGGATTTCTCAGACTTCTTAAGCTTTGTTTGAAAGCTTGGATTTTCTCATTAACCACAGATACTATCAGTTGTTTTCTCTGATACACAAGCCTTTATTTCATTTTATGAGAATCTATGGCCTTTGTCTGAATAACCATGTGTAACCTGCCAATAATCCTTTGAATTTAGTAATTTCTCCATGAAAAAGTAGTTTAGCTTACAAACCTGTCTCACAGTGCTCAGATGTATACTTCAATATTCAAAAAGTTATGTATATGTCCCACAATGGTCAAAGGCTCATGATAGATGGAAAGTTGTTATGATTCATAATTTTTGCTGCTTTATCAAAGTCAAAGTTATCTTCTAAAAATTCATCGAGGGCCAGGGAGGTAGCTCAGTGGCTTAAGCACCTATCTGGCAAGCTCAAGTCCTGTGTTAGCTCCTCAGTACCATAAATAAATAAATAAATATTTATTTATCTATTTATTTATTGACAGCATGTCATGATAAGTGCTATGGTTTGTACTAGTGCTAAAACATCAGCAATTTCCTCTTCAGCTATGTTAGCACCATTAGTGAAAACACAGTACAAGTCTATTACAATAAAAATTGTTAATCTACCTTGAACTATGAATGATTCTTTCACACATGAAACTTATTAATAGTATAAAAATAGCTTGAATTGGTAGACCTCTGGAAGATACCTTTCTACCCAAGCTCCACATCCCATATTTTTTTAGAAATGCTACCCTCTACCATTAAATATTTTTTGTTTTGTTTTCATTAAATATTCTTTAAAGCATTTATTGGAACAGGCTATATAATGCTATCTCTGTAAATGTATGATCATTTGACTATTCTATTCTTAAACAAAAAGGTTGTATCTAACTTTTCATTGCTCTAAATAATTTTTTTTTTTTTTTGCTCTAAATAATTTGTACAAAACCTCTCTATATAAATCTCTGTTTCCTGAAGCTGGACTCCTGGTAGTTTACTAGGTAGCTTTACTACATTACTAGGAGCAATGTTTGAAAATGTGCTTCCTAATCTATTTTCAAGGGCTTTGAATTTGCTAATAGTCCACTCAAAAAGTAAGTGAAAACCCAACTCCTACAGACAGCAAAGCATTCCTCAAGGTTAAGTGGTAGGAACTTGGGTCAGCTTTCTTCATGCTAATTGCATCCATATTCCAGGGCATGTTTCTATTAAAGAGTACTGCTACAGCCAAAGTGCTTTAAACAGTGACAGGTTTTGTGGTCGGTGTATTTACTTTCTGCCTGTAAAATGCAGAAGAAAAATATGACAGCTGCTGTATCATATGAATAGGCTTAGCAAAATGGGTGTCCTCATTGTTTGGTTTTGTACCCAAGATGATTAATACTTTCCTTTCTGTCTTGAGGCATTTCTGGTTGTGTCTGCAAACCCAGTTTGTTCTGAACTTTTTCACCTAAATATTTTGTCCTTAAAGCTTTGCAAATGAAAACTTGAGCTCATGGATATTTCCTCATACATTTTCCTTGCCTTTTAAAGTGAACTTGCTGCTTTGCTTTATTTTTTTTTCTGGACTGTTTATTTCATTGTGCTTTAAGATCTCCATAAAATTTCTCGTTTCCTCAAAGTAACTTTCTTTACGTACATTTTACTAAAGCACACCTTAGCATAGCTGCAGCCTGATATTTTGGAAAGTATTAGTTGCAACCACATAGTAAGCCCCATTGGTGGTTTCCGAAAGTCTTGTTGGGAATTTCTTTACTTTATTTTGTCCAAGATTATAAGAACCAGGCCACACATTCAACAGTGGATGTATTTTGAGCATCTGATTTGTTTGTTTCTTTCTGAAAATATGCCTTATCCTCCTTAAATTTTAGTGTTAGAATATTAAAGTTATACCTACCATTGAATAAAACATACTCCATTGAATAAATATAGGGACTCTGATGACTCCAATTTTATGGACTTTTCACCTCTGGCTCATTCTATTTTCCTGTTCTCCAACCCCCTCTCTCTAAATCCCTACATATTTCTTGTGTATTCAGTGGTACTTTCTTACACTTATTTTTGAAAAATACCCTAAGTATTCCTCTTTACAACAAAGAGATATAACTAAGTCGTACATTTTAGAATTTGTGATAAGTTTTCTGAAAAACGGTCAATCCAGGCAAGCTAATATTTAGATTGTAAATGAACAGAGATAAGATGTAAAATAAATTTATCTAAGGATCAAGGAAACAAAGATGATTCCTGGGAATCATTTGACATTTTATTTATTTATTTATTTATTTATTTATTTATTTATTTATTTATTTCCCCATTGAATAAACTTGGTAGCTTTGTCAAACATCAACTGACCCTAGACTTCGAGGTTTATAGTTTTATTCTACTTGATTCCATGATTTATATGTTCATTTAGATGTTAATGCCACATGGTTTGGTTTACTGTAGACTTGAGGTAAGTTTTGAAATTAAGAAATGAAAATTCTTAAACCTGATTTGACATTTTTTGTGTGTGATTTGGAACATTTGAAATTCCGTATGAATTTAAGGATCTTTTTTCTATTTTCATAAAACGGTTTGTTAGAAAGTTTGTAGTGACTGCTTTCGATCTGCAGGTTATTTTAACTAGCACCTACTAGTATTTTCACAATAATGTCTTTGCATCAACTCAGGACAGAGACCCATTTATTTAGGTCTTTAATATAGTTCAGTTCTTTGCCTAAATTTATACACAGGTACTTTATTTCATTTTATTCTTTTATATGCTGTTGTCTATTAACACTCCTCAGTTTTTTCTAACACTAACTATTGATCATCAAGTCCTCATATGAACTATGTTTTTAGTCCTTTTCAATGTTTTTTTTTTTTTTTTTTTTTTTAGGAAAATATCTCACTGACTTGCCCTAACCTAATAATCCTCCTGCCTGAACTTCCCAGAATGCAAAACTGATGTTCAACACTAGTCATTAGAAAAATGTGAATCAAAACCACAATAAGATACCATGTCACACCTACTAGGATGGCAATACTAGCAATAATAGGAAGAAACCGCAAGAAGAATTGTTAGGCTGCAGAGAAAAAGGAGACCTCACACACCATTGGTAGTGCTGCTGTAAGGTGGTGCAACATTATGCAAAGCAGTCTGATGGCTTCTTAAAAAGCTGTAATAGAATTATGATATGTTTCAGAAATTTCATTCCTAGGTTTATATCCAAAGGAATAATTCTTACAACAGCATTATATACAATACCCAAAGCATAGAAATGAAATATCCTGTGATGAATAAATTAGAACTGTAACATATATATGCATCAAAATGTTATTAAACAATCAAAAGATTAAAGTTCTGATACACTGTGGAACTTAAAAACATTATGTCAAGTCAAAAAGTGAGAGATAAGTGGATAAATAATGTGTGATTCCATTTATGCGGGATACCTAGAATAGGCAAACTTAAAAAGTTAGTAAATCAGAAGTTACCAGGAGTGCCTAAAGAGAGCAAAGGGGAGACCAAAGACTATGGAATTTTAGTTTGAAAATGAGAAACATTTCTCAGATAATGATGAAGATTATAGAATTCTATGATTGTAGTTAATGGCACTGAGTTATATCATTAAAAGTGGATATGATGGCACATATATTCAGAATTCTAAAACTTAGTAACTAAGAATTAATAAAATTGATAATGTCATAGACCATTAACTCATAGTTGAAATGTATGAATTATATAGCATACAAGATACATTTCAATAAAGATGTTCAAAATAAATAGTGTAAAGCAATGTTCATGTCAAACCATGTTTATTGGTTATGAAATAGATCAATTTTTATTGATCTAATATATTACTCATTTTGCTTTTCTTCATTGTATGCTTTTAATAATTTCATACTACTATAATCACCTCCATGTTCTTTCCACAGGTTTCAATTTTAACAGTAAGGAGTGACAAAATTCATGAATTCTTTTTTGAGTTATTCATATGCTCACTAAAGTAAAATCAGAAATTCATATCATAATTATCATTATTTCTATAATGATATATGTCTCTTTATCCCACTCAGTAGGACATCTTTGACAGTGTCTGTGTGGAGTATATATAGGAGGAGCTTAATAATTTCAATGAACGTATGAGAAGCTCCAAAATGCAAACCAGTGTGACCCATGCAACTTCCTGTTCTCTACTCAGCAGTTCTGAGTCAAACCCTTACTTGTTCCAGAGGTGCTTATGTTCTTTGGAACCTCAACCTGTAAGAACTATCTATCTATTGACAGACACAATAGGTTCTGCACTGCATTTTAAGCCTGGTGCAGACCTGCTCTTGTATGATTGTTAGAATTGGCACAAAAGTTTATATTCAAATATGTATGTTGTTGCCCTGATGTTTTAAGCAAATTTGTTTTTATTGGAATGCCAAATAGATAATTGGTGAAAAGGAAAATTGGTCTCATAGAATTAAAAAGAGCAAATATATGGAGTGACATGAGAAATGTCATAATGGAAGAAGCTATGATTGATGATAATATTTTACCTTATGGATAGTTATGACATTAAGAATATAACGATCCAAAGATTCCCAAAAATGAAAGTCATAACTTTGACAGTGGAGAAATAAAAGTCATTTGAAGCTACTAATAAAATTTGAAATAGGATTTTACATTTTCTCACCTTCCCATATTCAGACATGACTCTTTCCTCTTTAATATTAACTCCACACTCTTAACTATAGGAATCACCTGGCTTCTTTAAGAATCATGTTATTCTTCACTAAATACTTTCATGTTCTCATTTTAATGAAAAATTATTTCAGGCTTACAGTCCTTTCTGAAAAGTGACTTTCATAAGTAAATTATGCATCAGTATTTTTATCGGTTTACCTGACTGCCTGGCATGTTGGTCTGTGTCATGAGGGATCTGGCAGCCAGTCAGAGCTCATTGCCTGTACTGTGGCCCTGGGTGTTGCTTGTGCATCACTTCTTTCTGCTTGTACTCCCCAGCCTGTCCTTCCATCTGTAGTCACCTGCCTGTCGTGTTTTGTCCTGTCTACCCTGTGGTTCAGTTTCCCTTCTGATTCAACCTAGACTAATTTTTATTAGGTCTGCTTGCCAGCGGTGCACCACATTTACCTAGTTCTTAATGTCTGTTATGCTTGGGGACTACCTAATTCATTTTTGGTCTTTCCGGGAGCAGCTCTCGCTTTGGCTTTTTGACATCTTTCAAATTCCCTTCCTGGTCTGCGTTTTGAGAGAGACCTGTCCTAACCCCATCCTTTCTAGGCCTACTGCTTTAAGTAATTAACACGGACTACTTTTGTGAGAAGTAATTGCAACAAGCTTACAGTGTGTTCAACCTAATTGGTGAAACCTGTAAGCATTACTCAGTTAGAAAATGAGCAGATACTTGTGTACTTATGTAAAGTAACATGGTAACATAACTTACAATGAGTTTTTTTCTAATAGTAACCCACAGAATGACTCAAAGTGACTCTATTATTCATCAAAAACCAAAATTGAGGGTGAGATATTTGATCTTTCACATTTAAACCAATTGCTGAAGTGGAGCTGGGCAACTTGGAAGGGGCAAACTCCACCAAGGGATGCAGTGATAGCCAAGCATAGTTACCCAGATTAGCCTGTGAGACTCAGCAATGCTGCTGCTTCTCAGAAAACATTTGAATAGATGCCAAGCAGAGCTGAAGCATCTGGAAATTCCATCTTTAAAAGAAAATCAGGCCAGGCGTGGTGGCGCACGCCTGTAATCCTAGCACTCGGGAGGCTGAGGCAGGAGGATCAGTGTGAGTTCCAGACCAGCCGGGGCTACAAAAATGACCTCAAGGCCAGCCTGAACTGCATAGTGAGACCCTGTCTCAAAAAGACAAAAAATAAAAAAATAAAAAATAAAATCAATGACAGTCCCCTTTATTGCCATTTCTATTAGGATTTGGTGGTATATTATGGACAAACTTTGCTTCTCACTGCAGCCTGACTCGTCAAAAATATTCATGAATTACATATATTTTTCCTCCTCCATACTTTGAAAATAGTGAAATCATCCCAGAATCAATAATCAGTATTCCATTCTCCTGTCTCGGTCTCGGTCTCGGTCTCTGCCTCTGTCTCTGTCTCACTGTCTCTGTCTCTGCCTCTGTCTCTGCCTCACCGTCTCTGTCTCTGCCTCTGTGTCTGCCTCTGTCTCTGCCTCTGTCTCTGTCTCTGTCTCTCTGTCCCTCCCTCTATGTGTGTGTGTGCGTATGTATAAGTGAGACATTTCCTTATACTGTCATAGTGTGTAATTACATTATTTTTGTCATGGTGATAGTTACTTTTCATCATCTATTTTTAGTGGCTGCCTCTCTTCTAGTAAACCTAAGAATATTAAAAGAAAATGATCATTAAGGTACTCAGTTCTCTCTGCTGTACTGTGTACATACAGTCCAGTATGTGAGATTATCAAAGCCAGTCTCTAGGATTTTTATGAAAAAGAAACACCAACATAAATTTCTCCAAAAGACCCAAACTTAAACTTAAAAGTCTAAAGACTCTGACTTTAAAATTTTATCGCTGTCTTCAGAGTCAGGCAAATGGTTTCCAAGATGGGAAACTTTGAGTCTTCTGCTGCCCTGAGGGTTCAGCAGTGGTGATCCCCCAGACACGATTGTCTGCCACCTTACTTCGTTTTTGAGATATTGTACTGTTGGAACTTCTTTCTTTTTCTTTTCTTTTCCTTTTTTTGGGGGAAGTACTGGAAATCAAACTCCAGGCCGGGATGGGACTGCTGCACTGTGACCTCAGGCCTGTTGGAATTCTTTGAGTAATAATTTAACAAATCAGTATTAAACCCAACTTTTGTCACGTTGATGTACTTCAGTTTATTTAAATCTCAGTATTCAAGAGATCACATTACATTTGCTTTCAATATTGTTGTCTTAATGTACTTCCTCTGAAAATCATGACATTGCATACATAAAAATAAGTATATTGGCTGTACAGTGTGTTTCTGCAAAGTTTCTTCCAATCAGTAACCTCTACTTCAATACTGACCTATCACCTATTTTTTGTGGCGGCCTTTATGTTTAAAGGAGAACTGAGAGAAGCGGTAACTGTGCCTTTGTCAATCCAGTGTATGGGAATTGGAACAACCCAGAGAAAATAGAGGTAAGTGGCAATTGTGAACTGTATTATCACAAAAGCATAATCTCACATACACACACATTGAACTATTTTTGTGTAGTCATATTAACATATTGTGGCTAAGAAAAATTTCTCAATGGGATCATTTCAATTGGGAGTAGAAAGGAGTTTTCAGTTTCTATAAATGTGCGACAAAAATTTTCTACTTCATGAAGTTTTCAACATGCTTTTAAAATCCACTCCCTGTTAAATAGCTTGTGGTAACTCTTGATATTCATAGGTGAACAAATCTGGGAAATATCGGTTGAATCCGCAGAGTGTTAGTCAGCTACCTGCAATAAATATTCATTGAGTTCTCAAGTTTTATTCTCAGAAGATTAAAGAAAGTAGAACATTTTGAATTTCTTTAAATTCAAATTAAATTTAAATTAAATTTATTTTTTCTTTAATTTTGGCATGGACAGTCTACTTCCTTACCTAATAACAAAGACAAGGAAAGTAGAAATAAAAGTACCTTAACATCAGGGCCCGGCAGGATGGCTCGGTGGTCTAAAGCACCTGCTTAGGAAAGCTTAGGCCGCTGCAGGGACCACAGTTCAGTCCCCAGCACCACATGCTGCGCCAGCCCTGCCCTCAGGGCAGGCTGAGCCGGCCATAAAAATAAATAAATAAACAAACAAACAAAAGTTCTGAAACAAGAAAAAAAAATAAAAGTAAAAAAAAATACCTTACATCTTTCTTGACACTACTAGATAAATAAAATAACATGTAGATTACAAAGAAAATATCAGGCAATGTTTCTTGCTTTTCTTTTTTAATTGTTTACATCATTTCGCAGGTTTATTGAGGTGTTTAGCAATTAACAGATATTTTAAGTGATGCATGATTATGTAGGGGGGAGTTGGAGAAATTATAGCCATAATCAACCTAAGTAGCATACCTACCCCCTCACTCCATTCTCATGCACATGTGTGTGATCTCAAACTCTCCAGTGTACTTTCTCAGCACATATCCACTGTCCAGTGCAGTATTGCTGACCAGAGTCACCCTACCGTCCACAAGCTCCACAGAGCTTGTCCATGTTGTGCATCAGAAACCTGATCATCCTGTGTGAACACCATGCTGCATTCCTAGATAGATAATGGGAATGTCCATCAGATACGAGGTTTACTCTTGATGCATCCTATCTATGAAAATTTTCTTATGTCTCAGTTTAGAAACATTACATTAGATTTATTCTCATGTAAAATCAAATATACAGAAAGCAAAGTTTATTTTTTCTTTATTAGGCAATAGGAAGTTTCTGTTTGTTGTTTTTATTGAAATGACTGTCAGGGTGTCATGTTAGATGGTTTCTAGTAGTGTTAGAGACTGATGATGTGGCTAGAGTAATATAAACCTTAGTCACTTTACTTCTATGTTTTCTGAAACTATGATGTAATGCATGCTTTCAGTATTTTTTTCTGGGTAGAAATGCGAAAGGGTATAAGAGTTCCCTGAACACAATAGAATGCATTTCAATGACTTATCAAGTCAATTAAGACTGTCAAAGCAAAACTGCAGCCTTACCTAGTGGATAATGAATGCAAACAATATCTTAAAAACCAAACAGGAAGATACAATATAAACCTCTTCTCATTTTTATCAAGGAAAACAAAATATTTTTTCAGCATAACCTTATATTATCTTTTAATATCTATAGATAAAAGTGACATAAAAATTACAATGAATGTTTTAGATTTAATTATTTACATCAATATCTCACAAGTTTGCAGTAATGATGAAGTGGCAAGGAAGATAATATGCATTCTTTGTTTTCTATTGGAAATAAGTTTGCCTTAGTTCAGACCTTTGGTTGTCTTCATGAACAGAGATCTAAATCACAGATCCACTTTCAGGGTGCTTCCAAGAATGTTGTACCTGATATGGTGGTTGTAGTTCACCTTAGGGTAATGCCATAGCAATTTCTTTTTAATTGTTTCTTTCCATTCTGGTAAAAGAAAGAATATTATCAAATGCCTTTTTTATTTTATTAAGAATGACTGAAGAGCTTGCCTGTCAAGTGCAAGGGCCTGAGTTCAATCCCCAGTTCAAAAAAAAAAAAAAAAAAAAAAAAAGACTGAAGAAGTAACTTTGTTGTTTTGATTTCAATTGTATCTAAAAAAAGAAGTCTTTGTATTAAATTTAGTCAATGTTATTGATATTATAACAGAAAAGTTAACTTTAAATATTTTTAAGAACTATGAATACCTCATATTCTGCTATAGATGCTGAGAGGACAGTAAAGAAGAAACTGGCATTGTCAACATCAGCCATCAACTATCTTATTTCACTACTATTTTCAATGTTCTCTCAACATGCTGGAGAAATTTTAAGTAAACCCAAGATATCTTTTTTATTAGTTTTCCAATTGCTGGGTCACAATCCTCGACACCCCCAAAATCACTGAAGGCAAAGTTGATTTGGCTCACAGTTTGAGGAAGTTTGCTTATGAATTCAACAGGTCTATGACCAGCCTGCATCGAAGCAGGCATGTCAGGCTGGAAAGTGGTGGCAACGCAAAGCTGCTTTACTTCAGGGCTACTGCGAAGCAGACTCATAGAACAGTGACAGAGAGAAAGGGGGCAAGGACCAGATACAGGACCTTAGGTCAGGGCCCCATGACCCACCCAGACTCATCCAGGAAGGCAGCGTTACTAGTCCCTTAGGTAGCCTCCAGGGTGATTAAGTAAATGCAATTCAGTACATCTATCCCACCATTTAATTTCAGGTCTTCGAACTCCAACTGTATCTTCAAGTGATAAGGAAATTTTTTTAAAAATGTAAGCACAGTACTATATCTGAACATTTAACAATGATTTCGTGGTATCATTATCTCTTCTGCATTGACCTTCCCCATTCTCTCACATAAGTAGTTGGTATTAATATATTTTAAGGCTATATCTATTTAAAGTGTATTCACTCAAATTGATAGATATACTGAGTATGTATCTGTTCATCTCCAAGTTCCATTTTTCTGTGATCTTTTCTTACAAAATATTTACTGAAGAAACCAGTGTGTCCCCTAGAATTTCAGATATTTTCAACTTTCTAATCCATGCTTTTATCTGTAGTTGCACTAATTTAAAGCTGCTGATCTCTGTCTGTCTGTCTGTCTGTCTGTCTGTCTGTCTGTCTCTCTCCCTCTCTCTCTCTCTCTCTCTCTCTCTCTCTCTCTCTCTTTCTCATATTTTTGTTAAATCCCATTAAATGTAAATGTAAATTTTAATTGAATAGAAACCAGCACCAAAAAAAGAAATCATCCTATCCTGGGCACTGCCTTCCTGCATCCTACCAAAGTAAAAATGACACAGTAGCATCCAGCCCCGAGGATGTTGGGGCTCTGTGCAGACCGGCCCTGTGTCAGAGTACCTGCAAGATGTGCTAGTTGTGTCAGAGGAAAACCCAAGGATGCTCCAGTTATTCCTGCAGTGGAAAACCATTAGGAACTTGCTGCATTCAGCGTAACCCTTAAGGGTGATTGTTATTGTCATGCCTCAAATTCTAACCTTTAAATGTTTATTTCTTCTCTAGAGCTCTGTATACTCCTTCTCAAACCCGTTTTATGGCACACCATCAAGAAACCTGGAGACCATATGTCATCCTTTCAAAGAGTAAACTCAAGATTGAGAGTTGGAACCAACATGAAAATTTCACTAGAATCACTAGAAAAGTCTGTTCTCTAAGCCAACTTATACAACAATAAGAGGGAAAAAAAATTATAGAATCAGAATCAGTATCTTATCTTCATATCAATACTTTAAGAAAATGTACTTGATCAATTTGTTTTCCTTTTATTTTGTACTGGTTATTTCATAAAGTGATGAATATGCTTGCTTTAAATCCTTAATGTAAACAAATGTTAAAATGCTTATTCCTTTGCAATATGATTTAGAAACAAAGGCAAACCTCCTTGCTATATAAACTAGCAATAATGTACAGATCACAGTAGTTCTAGTCAATGTAACCAGAATAAAGGCTATTTCTGCATTTTGAAAACTATGTGATAAAGAGTCCTTTGTTTACACTTCTCAAAAATCATTTAACATTTTCATATATATTTAAAATAATAATAAAGTAAAAACTAAGAAGCACTAAAGAATTGAAAAATCTCTATTTGAGAGGCCTAAATAAAAAGCCAATCATCTTACAAATCAGCAAGTGCAGAAATATACAACCACGTGTATATTTTAAGATTTCTCAGACCTCAGCAACAATACTAGGTATCTACAGGGCTCTGCTCACATTCCACTTGTAAGTTAGTTCCTCTATAAATTAGATGGTGGCCAGTAAGATGTAGCATTATTGGATTAACGATAAAGCTTAGAAACAGGAAACAGTACTACCTGCATGTCACGTTTTACCACCTACGGAATTCTCCCAGCATGCACTTCCAGGGACAACACTGTTCCTATTGGCCAAACAAGGCATTGTTGCTCACGCTGAGCCAATTGCTTTAGAGCTAAAGAGGCCACCATGACTGACTGAATCTTCACTCTATCCCGAGGGTTGAAAATAGACCTGTGGAGCACATTCTAAAGTTGATGGGGCAGGTACTAGAACAATACTAGAGTTAGGAAGAAAGAAGTTATACACAGTGCAAGTTTCAATACCACTTCATGAGACAGACCATAGGCATACCTAGAAAAATCATTTTTAATTGATCATGGCATAAATTAACTTTAAAGTTTATCTGAATTAATTTTTTGAACTATAATATTATTTTATTTTGCTAATTAATTTTTAGGCTGGTATTTTCATAATAACATGTCTGATTCTGAAAGATAGTACAAGAAAACATCAGTAGTAGTGTTTTGTTTTGTTTTGATTTTCTCTAGGCCCTGCCATTGTGAGATATAAGAACACAAGCATTCTAGAAGTTTCCCTCGATTTTGTTAAAAAATGTCACATCCATATCCACTCAATATCTTTGCCTGAGTATACAGGAGTCTTTAAAAATTTTGAGTTAAAAACTAAGATATGGTACTGGCAAGATAGTTCAGCAGACTAAGTGCCTGCTTATGCAAGCACAGGGACAAAGGTTCAATCCACGGAATCATATGCTGTGCCAGCACCACCCTCACCCCGGGGCCGTGGTGAGCCAGCCACCAAGATCAGCCTGGTGGCACAAGCCTATAATCCTAGCTAGCACTGGTGAGGTGGAAAACAGGAGGATCACTAGGAGTCCGAGCTGTGTGGTGAGACCCTGTACCAAATACATAACTTAAAAAATGATAATAACAAAAGAATGAAAATATAAAACAAACAAAATGAGATATGTTCTCAGTAAAGATGTCAAAACAACAACATGAAAAATGTGAGGAAACTATAACTTTTATAAACCATAATAGAATGATTATTTGGCTAAACTCACCTGCCTTGAGGTAACATTAGAAAACTCATGAAATAGAGAGCTTAGAATTTGATTTTTTTTAACCTATGGCTGGTTCAGCCTGCCATGGTGGAGGGGCTGGCATGGCATGTGGTATCGGGGATCGAAATGCATGCAGTCCCTGCGATTGCCTAAGCTTGCCTAAGCAGGTGCTTTTGTACACTAGCTTTCTCATCAGCCAGAGAGCTCTGCAATTTGAATGATGGCAGAAAATGAACAGGACAGGAATGAGAGACCCTTTGAGAGTATTTACCCTACGTGTTTCAAGCAGACGTTTTCTAAGGTCATACAAATACGCATGACACATGGATCTGAAGGAATACAGCCCTTCTTATCCAATAAGTAGATTTGGTAAGTATCCATGTTTAGTTTTCCTAAGCTAACGTGGGGTTTGGAAATAAACTGTTTTTCTATGCATCTCTTCTGTGCTGAAAATTTCTTGGGTAAGTTTACATTTGGACCGTTACGATTTTAAGATGAGAGAAAATAGGAAGAAAGGACAACAAACAGGATACACAGTTCACAACTTATTTAATTAAACTTTAAATAAAGAACATCTGGATTTTCACCCTAGCATAGAATTTGTTGGAAGTGGTTTTGCCTTTTAAGCCAGTAGATATCAGGTAAATGATCTCAGTGGGTATTGCAAGGATATTTTGGGGACTCTTAATGTACAGATATTTATGACATCTTATCAATTGGCCATTTCCAAAATATATTTTAATCATAAAAATATTTATAACAAAAACACTAAAATAAAGTGATTACCTGTTGTTCCTTTCTACATATTGTAACCCATAAATCTAATGTTTGTGCGCAACCATAGTCACTACCCAATTATGGCCATGTAGTCTGAAATTTAAATTAATTAAAACTAAAAATAACGAAATTATGATGCCTCTATTGACCTAATAACATTCCAAGATCTCAGTAGCTACATATAGCCATTGAAATCCAAGTCAGAAAACACACAAAAGGAGTCCCAGAACCTCAGGAAGTATTTTTGGACTAGGACTTATAATAATGTTGCAATATTGTGTTATGCAACATCACAAAAATAATTTCTATAAATCTAGTAAACAATATAAGTTTCTCCAAGTATGTTTTAGCTAGAAGCAGTCATTTTTTCAGAAAATAACAATAAATTACAAATAAGACAAAAAAGTATCTTGCTGAAGGAATACTAGGGAATTGTTTTAATAATACTTTTAGTCATGTCAGTGTCACATGGTGTTCTATTATAGCCTTATCACCTTTACCTCTTCCATTTTTTATATATAGATGACACTTTGAAAAACTAATGATTTCCTTTTCTCTTTCCTTACCTTCAAATCATTTTTCATGTTTATCAAAAACCAAAGCATCGTTTGTTTTGAAATAACAATCACAGCCTGGAAAAGTTCTGCCTTTATTTGGAGCAATGTCTTTTGCAATAAGTAGCATTAAGGTTCATTCTTATAAATAAAACCAGAGAAAATTTGGACCTACCTGTAAAAGGATATATAAAAGCACAGTGATTATGCCTCCAAAAAATGTCTATATAAAAATGAAACTTCGAGTATATATTTCACTGTCAAACCAGTGACGCCTTAGTGAGTCCAAGAGTTACTCTGCTTTTCTTTATGTCAACTTGCAAAATGTTTCATCTTTTAGGACTGACCAGATAGCTCAGCAACTAAAGCACCTACTATGGCAGGCACAGGGACCAGGACCCCTGTGGTGCCAACCCTGACCCCACCCTTTCTATGAGCTGAGAGGGTGACTGAGACTGTGCCTGGTGGTGTGCGCCTGCAATCCTAATGCTTGGGAGGCTGAAAATAGGACAATCATTACAAGTCCTATCCGTGTAATAAGACCCTGTACTAAATACATTTTTTAAAAGAACAAGTTTTGCCTTTTATTTGTCAAATGTTTAGGAAACATGTGGTTTAAGGATTAAATCAAGTAACCATCAAAATCAAACTTTTATTCTTTGAACAATTATTTACAAGTGGAAAGGTGTCTCTACAAGCATCCATTGGCGAAATTTCAGTAGAACGATATACATGTCATATTTTGAGTTAAATAACTGTTTGCTATGAATTAGTTAAAATATGCATAAAAATGGATGATTGTAAAGCAGAAGACTATTTAAAACTCATGCTGCTATGTGTCATTAGAAGTTCTAAAGAATGAAGCACTCTGAAGAATGTATTCTTTACTCTAGAATGTGGAAGCAACAATAAAGGGATTTATTTACTCAATTTTGAAAATATTTTCCTTTTCATTTGGGCCTCTGTAGCCATTGTAGAGACAACTTCCCTAGAACTTACTATTACTTGTCCAGAATTCTGTTACTAAGATGTCATTTTAGGCAATTAACATAATCATTTGCTGTTGATATGGTATTGCAGCAATAAATGTAATGCTGATTTCAGAGCTCATGAATAACATGTTGCTCTATTAGTTAATTTAATAATAGCTATCAAGTAAACAATTAACTTTTTTCTAATCATAAACTAGTGGTTAAAAAGATTTAAATTTATTCACTGTAGCATGTTTAGACTTCCAAAAATTTGTTCATCTCGGCTTTATAAATGATATTTTCAGTAAAATATGCAAAAAAATCAATATTCCAATAGGAAAGCATAGATCATAACATAAGGAGGGGGTCTGTGCCCATATGGGACTTTTATGCAAACGTCAAGATTATTCTTTTTTCTTATAAACCTTTTTTTCAAAAAAATGTGTATTTGGTACATGGTCTGACTACTCTTACTATGCAGCTCATGCTGTTAGTGATCCTCCTGTTTTCAGCCTCCCCAGAATTGGAATTACAGGGATTCCATGTTCTACAATACCCAGACTAAGATTATTCTTGATAATTTTAACAACAGTGTTTCAAGCATATAAAAAAGTAACTAACGAAATAAAGGCATAGAAAATGAAGCAGAAAACAACTGTTATTTTTTTGTGGGACAAAAATCATTATTTGATGAAAAAAAAATATTAAATGTCTGGTGAAATAAATAACATGAATAATAAACACCCAATAGTAAATTCAAGAAAAGCTTATGCCCAATAGCCAGTAGCATAGATGGAAATGGTGCACTTACCACATATCTTCTCAAGCATTAAAATGAGAGGTCAGGCATGGCAGCACATGCCTGTAATCCCAGTGCAGGGCAGGCTGAAGACAGGATCACCATGAATTGAGTTGTATAGTGAGACCCTGTACCAAATACATAAAAACAAATAAAAACAAATTAAAATGATCATGAAGATATTGTAAAAATCAATAATATGTATACAAAATATCAACATTAGAGAAAATAAATTCTTAGCACAATTTTATAAAATTAGCAGTTGAAATAAAAGACCTAAGTAATTCTATGATAAACTCATATATATATGATATTTTTTTGAACAAACTATGTGGGTAGGTTCATAAGTTTTGAGCGAAGTTTATAATATATTTAAGCTACAAATCCAAGCTTATGTTTTCAAGAAATAGTAACAGTGTAACTTCCAAATACATTTTATGAAGATAGCATAGTTTGGATGCAAACTCTGACAAAACATTATAAGGAAAGAAAATTTTAGGCTAGTGTTACTGAGGAAGACAGAGGCAAAGTGCTAAAACAGAATAATCCCTTCATTTTTTCCTCACGTGCGCATTTGCATATTTTCCATAGGAAAGGATTAATGGTAATTAGTAATTCAAAACTGAGAATTTTGAGGAAACTAATCTGGCAAACTTATAGTTATTTTTCTGGACTACCGGAAAAGATTAAGAAAAAACAAATGAAAATACCTAAAGAAAATTTCCAGCAAAGTAACTAAAATTTTAAAAGAAAGGATAAAGAAGCACAACAAATATTTATTAAATTTTGTATATATTTCATCATATAGAATACAGTAGCACAATTTCATCTGATTTTTAACTTCCCAGTAACAGTCTACAGGGGAACATTCTGATGAAAGTGTTGTGTTATTCTTGACAAATCAGCTCAGTTGTTTCAGATGCAACTGTATACTGAACTTTGTAAAACGTGGTAATACACAAAAAAATAAAAGTTCTTTCAGTACCATATATGATTAATCTGCTCACTGAAACAATTTTCAAGAGCACAAGATAATGACTTGCAAAGTAAAGTAGTTTTCTAATAGAACTCACCATTAAAAATCACATTAATATCAAGTATGATAATTTATGCAAGTCAGTGTGCCTGAAAACTAGTAACCATTTCCCAGCTGAAGTAACAAGGAAATGCGTTCACTTACATGAAATTAATTCTGCCCTGGTAAACCACAAGTTGCTATTCAAGACCTGGCCTAATCCCATCCTATGACTAGACAGTATATGGGAGACAAAAATACAAGCCTGTCCAGGCCACATGCAGTTCAACAGGAACTTTTATGACACTATTGCATGTTAACTGTGCAAAGCATGGCTCTCAAGAACAATATGGAGAGATAGCAAATATAGTAGTGAGGTAGAACTAGGGACTGTGGGTCACGGGGCATGGCACTCATCAGTGGAATATAACTAACTGTGACACTAGGAGGTGAAGCCCAGCTAGAAGAGGGTGTCACTGGGACTGTGGCTTGGAAGGTTTCTCTCTTCCCTACTCTGTCCTCGATTCTATCCAAATGCTTCCTGAGCACAATGCCAGAAGCAAGACTGTCTTGCCGGGCCACCCTGCCTTGGACCCAGCTGACTGTGCACTGAAGTCTGCAAAGTGTGAGCCAAAATAAACCTTTTCTTCTTTATGCTGCAGGCATCATATATTGGGCCTCAGCAGCAAGAAAGAAAGATCAAGTGAAAGGCACACATGTACAGAGGCTGGGAGGCAGGCAGGAGGGAAATGGAGATAAATGGAGACAGAGACTTTTACTGTTCTATGGTTTTGATCAGAACTAACTTCCACAAGGCTCATGTATTCCCAGACTGGGATTTGGGAAGGAGATTGGATGATGGCTGTGCTGACCTCATCAATGGATAAATTCACTGATGTGTTCCTATCAAACATGCTGCTAGGAGATGGGGACTGGTTACAAGAAGTAGGTCACAGAGATCCTAACCTGGAAAGGTGTATTCTTGTGTCCACCCACTCTTCTCTCTTTCCAGCTCTTCCCCTCTGTGCTGCTTCCTGAGGTGAACAACTTTTTTCCTCCATACCCACTGTTGCACATCTGTGCTTTAAGGGCACGTTTACCATGGACTGAAACCTCAAAATCATGAACCAAAACAATTTCTTTCTTGATGTGTCAGGCATTTTGTCGAAGACATACCAAGTTGACTGAGATAAAGGGAAAGACATAAGGGGAAGGACAAGGGTTGGCCAGATAGCTCAGTGGACGAAAGTGCCTGCTCAGGCTTTCTGTGCTGACCCCACCCCCACAGTACGCTGGACTGAACTGAGAATGAGATTGGGTGTGGTGGTGCATGTCTGTAATCCCAGTGCTTGAGAGGCTGAAAATAGGAGTCTGATCTGCATAGTTGGATCCTGTACATCCTGTACTAAATAAATAAAACAAGAAGGGGAGGAAGAAAATAAAGGAGAAAGGGTAGGAAGGAAGGGGGATAAGAAGGCACAGAGAAAGATGGAGGAAGAGAAAGATGGAGGAAGAGAAAGATGGAGGAAGAGAAAGAAATTCTTTGTGTCAAATTATGGTATTGGGACCTAATGCTTTCAACCCCTCCCCCATTGTCCATTAATATATCCATAGCATTGCCACAGCCATTGTAGAAAGCTACCTCTCCACACTGGACTGGCTGAGCCATGTAGTTCCTTGGTTCTTATTGCTGAATACCTATAGTGATCAAAATGGTTGGGTTACTCCAGTTCTGATTCCAAGAGCTCTACTGTGGGGGAGGGATTCATTGGGACAGACTTGAGGTAGTTCTCTTCAATGTAAAAAATACTGAGAAGCTTAAGAAGACATGTAGATGATGCAAAAACTGAAGTTAAACAATTTATTATTAAAGATGTGCTTACTAGAAAATGTAAGTTATTGTGGTGCCTGATTTACTATAAATATCTCTGTAATTTTTAATATCTGTATGTCTTCTCACAAAATGAATTCTCCTGAGAATTTTATTAGAAAAAGATATTAGCTTTCATTTTCTGAAGGCCATTTGATGAAGTATATCAAATCAGAAACATTGCATTACATAATAAAATAGAATAAAACACTTAAAATTTCCATTTTTAAGATATTAACTGTTTGTAAAAGAAAATGATCAAAGAAGCCTACACCTTGAGAATAGAGATAAAATATGACAGGTATGCTGAGTATTTCCATGACCTTGAATTTTTTGAAAAAGTCATTGGTTTTGTTGATACTTGATACATGTTTGGCATGCACCTATTTGCAGCTCTCTGGAACATTTGCTTTTTTTTTTTCCCCACACTTAAATGGCTTGCTATCTATAAATATGAAATACATAATAGCAGGGTCAGAGGACTGTTGCTTTAGTGTTTAGTATTATGCATCTTAGAGCTTGATCATTTCGCTTTACCCTAATAATTAAAACCAATTTGCTGAAACAGAATTCCTCAATTGTTGTGCTTTATTAACATAATATCTGACCCGCCTACCACTCTAAAAATTCACTTCACAGAGAAAGCTCTAGTTGCCAGGAAAGCCTGGCTCCAAATGATGCTATTTCTCTCTGACATTACAGAATACCTTCCAATAGGCACATATCAGTTCTCCACAGTTCAACTCATCTTCCTATGATTGATGCATAATAGAACCATTGTAAGTGCTCCACGTATTCTCTTCAGAGCAAGACTGGAAAGACGATGAGCTGCTTCTGAGGTGCAGCATCCAGAGGAAGAAGTGAAAGGGAAAGGGAAACGGGGATGGGAAGATTTTTGAAAACAAGAATAAATCCTGCTCATTACCCAGGAAAGAATAAAACAACAACAAAGCAAATATTAAAATAAATGTACATCTATTAATACAGGTATAGAATCATACCCAATATGTTTATATGAATTATCGTACAACAGTAAATTTACATTTGGAGGTTTTCAAATAGCAAAGTTGGAGGCTGGCGATTTAGCTCAGCAGAATGCTTGCCTAGCAAGCTGGAAGCACCGAGTCAGTCCTCCGCACCAAAAACAAACAAACAAACAAAAATAAATTTCAACTAAGAAAGGACAAAAAATTGTAATGACCTTCTAATACCCAAGTTGACAGCAGAATTTAAGAGCTCAATTTTTTGTTTTATTTAAATTCAGTTGTTGGGGCTGGCAGGATAGCTCCGTGGACTAAAGTGCCTGCTTAGGCAAGCATTGGACCTGCAGTTCCATCTCTGGCACCACATGCTGTGCCAGTCCCACCCCTAGGGGTGCTGAACTGGACAGAGTTCAGGCATAGTGGCACATGCCTGCAATCCTAGCAGTGGCCAGGCCGATTGCTTTTTATCCTAATATATGGTTCATCGCAAAGAATATGTCTTGTGAACATTGAAGAATGTGTATTTTTGCTGTTAAGGAGATACACAGTAGGTCTAGCTATTTTACAGTGTGGTTCAGGTTTCCTGATTGTTATCTATCAAGTATAATACATTATTGAGAGCTGAGGTAAGCAAGTCTTCAACCAGCATTTGATGAATTATTGGTTTTTTACTTAATTTTTTCAGACTCTGTGTTATATATTTTGGTATGTTGTTACTTAACTCTTCTGTGTTTATAATTGTTTTATCTTCCTGATTTAGTGGCCATTTGATCAGTACAAAGTATACCTCTTCCTCTCCAATATATCCTTGTTGTAAAGTATGTTACGTTTATTAGTAACGTGAACTCCAGGTTTCTTGTGGATATTCCTTCTGTGCCGTATCCTTTTCTATCCTTTTATTATGCCTGTAACATTGAATCTAAAGTATCCTGTAAATAGTATGCATCTAGGTAATTTTACTTTAGTTGATAATATCTACCATTCAATTGGAAGACAAATGTATCCTATTTTAATGTGGCTACTGATAAGACAGGGTTTTCATTGAGCATTTCCCCATTTCTACACTGCTTATTTTTTCTTTATCTCTCTATCTCTACCTATACTTCCTTTTGAATAAAGTGGATATTTTATGACATAGCATTTTGATTTCTTTAATTATTTTTTCTTATTTTCATGTTATTTTGTTAGTTGTACCATATAAAACTTATCTTAGCTACCTTCTAATTTATACTAGCTTAACTCCAGTGATACATGGATACCTTATCCATAATAGTTATGTTTCTTTTGCCTTTTTAGTACTATTTCTAATATATTATATTTGTTAATGTCACTGATCCTACTGTTCATTTCTTTATCATCACTTTACACAAGCCACTTTCTTAGCCTAGCACAGTTTTAGCTTTAGCACCTACTTTGTGCTATTATTGGAAGATATATTGCACATACATCATGGTTGTGTGTGCTTTAAGTTTAACATTGTAATATATTGTTATCATTATTGCTTTTAAGAATTCATTAACAAAAGGTAGAAAAATGAAGATTTCTATTTCTATTGTATTTATAATTACATTATTAATTTTCCTGAGATGACTCTTCTTACAAATATAGAAATTACCATATAGGATAGCTGACATTCACCTGGAAGAATTCGTCTAGCTTTTGTTGTAAATCAGATCTTCCAGCACCAAATCCTTCCCATTTTTTTTGCCTTGGAAAGTGTTTCGACTTGCTTGCTGAAAGAGAGCTTTCCCAATTTTTTATGGTGAGGTTACTTTCTTAAGAATTTAGCCTCTACTGCTCTGCCCCAAACCTTCTGTTAATCTTATTCTCATTTCCCTTTTAAGTAATTTGCATTATTTTCTTGTTATTTTTCAAGATTATCTCCCTGTCTTAAACTTTCTTCATTTGATGGTAATGGTTTTCATTCTTTTTAATTTATCCTCCGTGGCATTAATTGAACTCCACTGATATACCTCATACTATTTTTAATATATGTGTGAAATGTGTTCCTGCATATTATCATTTTTCTGCCTTTATCTCCTCCTCTTCTTCTGGCCCTCCCATTGTACATGTGAGTGAGCTCAATGGTCACTTTTTTGTATCTTTTCTCTTTATTCATCTTCCAGTTTTCTTACGCATTCCTTGTCAGATCATATCTAAGGTTGAGTTTGTCTGGTGAAGTTTTAATTTCAGTTATTGATCATAATTTACCTTTTTCAAAATTTCTGTCTCTTCACTGATATTACCCATTTTACGTAACATCGTTGTGCCTTTCTTTACTTCTTTAATTGTATTTCCCTTACTTCTGTGAAGAGGATTATAACTGCTATTTTAAAGACCTTTACTAAGAAGTCTAATATCTAATCTGTCTCATAGGTAATTTCTTCTGCCTAATTTTGCAATCATTTTTCAAACATTTATGTTTATTCATATACTTTAGAAAATTTTGTTAGATATTTTGTATAATATATTGCAGCATCTCTAGCACAATGCCCCACTGAAGGTAGTTGTTGTGTTCTTTACTTGCTTATTGCCTAGCGCTTGTCTCAGTTATTTCAGTAAAACCAGTTTCTCTCCATTTCCAGTTCAGACTCTGATGTTTGTCTTCAGGGTTGTGTAACTATGGGTTTGCCCAAATTTATTCTTTTTTTAATTTTAATTTTATTTTATTTTTCTTGTTTCAGAACTTTTGCTTGTTTATTTATTTTATTTTTATGGCCGGCTCAGCCTGCCCTGAGGGCAGGGCTGGCACAGCATGTGGTGCCAGGGATCGAACCGCGCGGTCCCTGCAGCTACCTAAGCTTTCCTAAGCAGGCGCTTTAGACCACTGAGCCATCCTGCCAGGCCCCCCAAATTTATTCTTGAACGGCAATGATACTGCTAGAGCTCTTTTAATTTTTTAAATATTTGTCTTCATCTTTTTTTAATGATCAATTTCTAGACACCACCAATTGTCAACATATTTGTTTCATTGTTTTTAATAATGTCTTTGGTCATGAATTATTCTACAGAATAATCCAAATTGTGTCTCTTCTGAAGTGTTTCATTTTCAGACATCAGGAAGACTCCTCTGAATTATATCAGTTTCTGGCTATCTCTTTCAAATTAGTTGACATCCAGGGTATCCAGTGCAAATAATCACCAATTAATTTACAGTGTTATGACTTACAATTTTTTTGCTTCGTGATACTGTAAAATTAATATACACTTACTGTTAAGTATACTTCAAATATTGGGCCTTTTTCCAAACACACTGATTTTTTTTCTGGGCTAAAGATACACAGTTTATCCTTTCCCACAATGCTGAGCAGTACCAGTTCCCTCCCTGTCAGCCATGTAATCACAAGGGTAAGTAACTACTGCAGTGTCCTCTGCTGCTTAGCTATGTTTGGTAGATCAGATGTTTTAGGTGCATTTTTAACAGCCGATGATATCAACTTCTGATGGGTTTGTTGGGATGTTTGTAGCTTGAACCTCCTGATACATTTTTCAACCACAATTTACACTGTTCTCTCTGACCTTAAATTTCTTGCCTCCTTTTCTCATGAAGTCATTTCTTTTGAAAAACATTAAGAATTATCCAATTTTTACCCTATGTTCTTCCCAACAAAATCTCTGTTTACCAATGATGTCGAGTTAGGCGTGGGGACAATGGCAGTCTCTATGAATGACATCCCTAATCAAGGAGCCAAACACTCAGCGGATGAAGACATGAGTATTTCAACACCCTGCACCCCTGAAAGAGTCCCTGCTCCATGCTGAGATGAGCATGAGGAAGCCTCTACTCTGTAAATGAACTCAATTAAGACATTGCTTCAGCAACAGGTGACTGGGAGTAAGAGTGAAAAACACTGAAGTTCTCCCGGGAGAAAAGGCCTCTACCTTGGAGCTCAGAGCAAGAGGACTTTTGTGCTCTTGGCAGTGGAGGGGCTGCAAGTCTACCTCAAAGAGCTAGAGTGGAGAAAGGATGGACTGGGTTTGATTCAAATAGCCAGAATTTTCCTTTCTAATGAATTTTCATAGATGTTCTGATGCTTGTCTTTCTGTGTCTTCTATTAGTTCTCAAAGTTGAAAATAGCAGTAGTTTTTCATAATTTTCACCAGTTTTCCTGGAAAAGGCTGTCACCTCATGTCATTTCATCTACCTAAATGGTGGCTATCCCTTTCTCTGTATTGCCACAGTGGAATAGTTTTATGTCCTCTTTGTCCTTTGTGGGATAACTAAAGATTTCAGTCGTTACTTTCACTTTTCAGTCCTGTCTTTCTGAGAGGCCAAAATTAAAACTCATAATTTTGTCATTTATGTGGAATTTTTTTCATTGCTAACTTAGAAGTGACATTTTCCTAAAACTATGTATATCCTAAGTCTATACTTTAATTTTTCATGTGAAATATTACAGTTGTAACTCCTCTTTGCTATAGATAGTGAAAATAAAATACGTCAAGCAGAATGGAAAAATAATATTAAAAAATTGCCTAAAACTTTCTATGTTTGAGTAAAAATGTACCTAGATCTTATTGAAATAAATTATGATTTTGAGCAATTTTAAACTTAATACTGCATTCTGATTTAAGCTATTAATTTCAGTTATCTAGCTAAATATATTAAGCACTTCAGTATGTGTTCCGTACTGTACTTGTCAAAGATAGGGAAAAAAATTTTAAAGCTTATCTTCTAGTAGATGTCAGTCTGTGAAGAAAACCACACATGATAAAGAGAGTTTTTTTTATATATTTTAGGAAAGGGTCTACAGAGTGTACAGGGTCTCACTACTAGATGAGACTCATAGCTATCCACTTGTTTACAGCCTCCCAAGAGCTGGGATTACAGGCAAGTGCCGCCACAGTCTTCATTTCTTTCTCAGAGCACCCAGGAGTGCGGCTAGCACAGCAGGCCTGGGGATTGAACACCTGGCTTCTGTGCAAAGAGAGATTTACTAAATAAAATAGTATAAGTTAGATCTTAGCAATGAATGAGATTTGAAGGCAAGGAATGCTGGGGAAAGGCCACCAACATAAAAGATAGAGCAACAGCATAAAAGTAACAAACCCTGAAAAATTTGAAGAAAAGCTAAACTCAAGCAAGACATTGAGTTCAAAATATGTAGGCAATAAAATCAGCCACATCAGTGATGGCAAATTAATAAAGGGCATACTTTCTTGGTAAGGAAATTGGATTTTAAGTTGTATTTACCAGAAAACCCATGGAATTATCTTAGTAAGGAGGTAGCATGATTACACTTTCCTCGTCATCACCACCACCACCATCATAATTATCATTTCAGGAAAATAAATCTGGCTGCAACATGTTGTATGGTTTTAGATAGGGAACAAGTGGTAGCAGCGAAAAGGATATCAAAGGAACCAATGATCATTTGGATCTGAATTAAAAATACTGTTGTGGATAAAAAGATTTATTTGATATTTTATTTATCTGTTATGGGGTCTCCTACACAGTTCAAACTTGTAGTAATCTTCCTGTCTCAGCTTCTCCACAGCTGGCATGATAGGCATGCCACCATGTCCTTAAAAAGACTGGCACAGCATGCCCAGGGTTGAGGGACTGGCATGGTATGAGTTACCGAGGACAAAACCAGGGTAGGCACCTAGACTTCCCAACCCAATAAAAAGATTTTATGACATACTTTCATAGTAGAATTTGCAGTTTCTTAATAACATGTATTGTGTAATGAAGACAGAAACGAGTGTATTATAAGGGATAGGTTTCTGGAATAGCAGTCTAAGTAAGTATTGATGCAAATTTTGAAATTATGGATTCAAGAGAAAAATCTGATCTTCAAGTAAAATATTAAGGTTTAGACATTAAATTTGAGTAATATGGATCAGCCCAGTCAAGACTCTGACAGTAGATAGTATAGGTCTGTATCTCTCCAGACCAATGAGAACGTAAAAACAGCTCTGGATTTCCTGTCTTTCTTGATTAAGTTATTTTAATTATTTTTTTTATTTTATAGACTACAGAATAGCATTAAAATAGAAAAATTACTGGTGATATAGAATTTCCTTTAACAATATAATATGAATTTCGCAATATTTTTGTAATGCAGTGTTGTCTTCCAACCAGTTACTCATATTAACAGATATATGCATGCAAAATTGGAAGAAGAAATACACAAAAATTAAGAGAAAAAACAGTTGAGAAAAAAGGAAACAAAACAAATTAAGCATTATCTGCTCCTTTCCACTGGTATAGTTTCATTTTTTTAAAGCAGGTAGTAGTAGCTTATTTCTGGACTTTAAGTGAGTGATTAAATGAGACGTATGCCATGCAACCATATGATGCTATTTATTTTTTCAAATCATTGTTCTGATTAACATAGAAAAACTCAATTAAATCATCAAGAAACTGTATGCAAATTGAGTGACCTGTGTGTGCAAAGGGGCCAGAAGTATTTTGGATTTAGATATTTCCAGGTTTTGAAATACTTGCATACACATTATGTACTATTTTGGATATTGGGCCAAGTCTGCACATAAAATTCCTTTGTTCATATACAAAGCAGATAGCCTGAAAGTAAATCTCTACAATATTATTAATGTGCCTATATTTTAACTTTAGCATACCACATGAAACTGGGTGTAGAATTTTATAATAGTGTTATAATGACACACTGAAAAGATTTTGAGCTTTCAAATGCCTCCGATTTCAGATTTTTGGAGTAGGCATGCTTAATTTCCATAATGCATTTGAAATTAAATCCAAAAGAGATGTTTCAAGGTACAATGAGATATTAGACACATTATACTTTAAGTCAAATTTGATGACTTATGGTAGCAGAGGAAGAGAAAATCTAAAGCTAAAAGGAGTTGAAGGTTTGCTTACTGCTTTGCACTTTTCAGAACACTTACCAGTGTTTGTGTGTGTGTGTGTGTGTGTGTGTGTGTGTGTGTGTGTGTGCTTTCTTTCTTTCTTTTTTTTTTTTTTTTGTAGGACTGGAGTTCAAACTCACGACCTTGCACTTGTCAGGCAGGCACTTGTGCCATGGAGGTATCTCCCCGGCCCCATCAAACTGTCAAAGTGTCCTTCAAAGCAAGTAATGTCTGTCCTTTCCCATAGTGTATGGCCTGCCCACCAAGGTTAATCGCAGTCTATAGTTACATAAAAAGTCTTGAAAGCCTGGCTTCTTTCCAGTAGCCTACAACTCTGCCACTTAGCAAACTCAGCATTCACCTTGATGTCCTGGACCTCAAGAAAATAGTTCTAGGAATAATTGCACTCAAAAATCAGCTCTAATGCACTACTTTCATAGTTCATCAGCTCTGATAGGAAAATATCACCAAGGAGGAGGAAGGGAATCAAAATGTACGAGCAAAACAAAGTGTTACATGCACACTTCAATGAAATAACTTTAGGTATAGTTCATATTGCTTCTTTTTCAAAATGGGTTGAAATTCTAATACTGTTATCACATGAAACCACTCATGCTATAAGATGGTCAATTTGTCTAAAATTTAGCCCATAAGTATTCAGAGCTTTCCTGATAATAGTGCCTCATAGAGAAAAGCTGACACATCTTGTTAGATTTAATCCCAATATAAAAAATTAATATTAAATGGAGGCAAAAGTCATATGTTTTTTTCTTAGCTCTTTTGTACCTGAAATACTCCCAATAATCTTTCTTGAGCTTAAAAGATGAGTTTTTGCATGAGGAAAATTGAAGCTTATTAATAATATTTTGTTACCAAGATCATGATACATTTTTTCAAAATTTACTCCTCTCTTGGCAATATTATTTATTATTATGCAAGTAGTTTCAACATCCATAAAATCGAGTTTAGTTTTCATATGTGTTAACAGTTTCATTTGTCAGTTTGATTCCTTTGAAGAACCTCAGACTTTGGCAAACTAGCTCTGATGAAGGAACTGGTACTGGCACAGAGGTACTTGGTGCTCTGAGAAACTAGCTCAGGCCAGGAAATCCAGGGGCCTCGCCTATCACTGTATAGGAAATGAAGCACCTGACAATTAGGTGTACAGAGAAACTCAGGGTAGATCCACTCTAACAAGGGGAAACATTTTGCATTAAAAAAAAAAAACTCCCAATTTATACCTTCTTGTATTCTGTTTCCAAAGTCTAAAGTACAAAACCAATAGTTACCAAAGTAACTAAATTTTGGTTCATGTTATTATTACTGCTAATCATACACCACTATATCTAGGATATCACATTTATTTTTAACTACCTGTTCTACACTGGGTAACAATATTGAGAAACAATGTAGTAATAACCTCACCAAAGTCCTACACCTAAAGACAGGACATACTTCTCTTTGGACTAAGAGGAAGCAGATACATATACAGTCAAATGTTTTGCAATTGCAGTGGGCCACCAGTGAAGCTTGTGATGTTGGAGGCTATTGAATCTAAGCCTCCTAAAGCTCGTCTCACCAATCTAGCTCTGCTTTTCATGCATTGTAATTAAGCATTTTGTTTTTGTTTTTTTTTCTTGCTGGGTGGTCAAGGGCAAGTCAAAGCAAGACCTGTATAACAAAACATTCTTTTTTTTTTTTTTTTTT
>PVJA010001954.1:72536-115285 GCA_004027025.1 Myocastor coypus | reverse complement strand
ACACACACACACACACACACACACACACACACACACACACACAAAATAATGCTGTTTGTGAAAAGGGAAGATCATAGAAAACTTAATACTATCAGAACCCCATGAGATTTTTTTCCCTGTAAACTTTATCCCATGATAGGTAGTTTTTGTAGTATTTAACTTGAAGTTTAAGCAAAATTTTAGTTCTTCCCAGTGACAATATAGTGTATAAAACAAAAAAAACTTTTGTAATGACAGGTTTTCTTTATACATGCTACTTATTCTTTATTTTATTTATTTATTTATTTATTTATTTATTTATTTATTTATTTTTGGTCTTTTTGAGATAGGGTCTCATTATGAAGTTCAGGCTGGCCTTGAACTCACTTTTGTAGCCCAGGCTAGTCTTGAACTCACACTGATCCTCCTGCCTCAGCCTCCCAAGTACTGGGATTACAGGCGTGAGCCACCATGCCCGGCTTTATTCTTTATTTTAAAATGTTTTCATAATATTGCTTCCTGAAATTAATATCTGCAGAGACAATGAGTTAATACTCTAATATTTTTTACCATTTAGTTCTATGAAATGACATCCAGAAGAGTTATTAGTGATTCAGGAATGAACATTCTTCTGCTCCAATAGTGAAAACCATTTCATGTCATTAAGATTTACACCAGAAGCATATATAACAAGTACACTTTACATGTTGTGTATCCACATGCATGTATTAATGAAGAATTGACTTCTATCATCAATTTATAATTTAGTAAGCGTGTTTATTTTTAAGCTTTTTTGTGTATACTTAGTACAAGGTTTACAAGATCTCACTACATAGATCAGATGTGTAGTGCTCCTCTTGTTTTTCAGCCTCCCAGGCACTGGGATTACAAGTCTGTGCCACAATGCCTAGTCTCAATCCCCTTCTCAGGGTATCCTGTGGGGGAGGCTGGCACAGCATGCTGGATATCAAACCCTAGTCCATGCATATGCCTAAGCAGGCACTTTAATCTGATGAACTATCTGGCCAACACTTAAGCATATTTATACCATTAGATAACATTTCTGGCGCCTATCTTAGTATAATTTTTTTGTGTAGACTAAAACATAAAATTACGCAAATGTATAAGTTTTAATATTTGAACTAAAATGTGAAGCCAAAATGATAGGCTTATTCGTTGATTTGAGTAAGCCTTCTTTAGTAACCAAATAGAAGAGGATGCTCTAATGTTCTATAGATTTCTCTATGAATGAGTACTGCATTTGACAATAATAGTGTACTTAAGCTGGGCGTGGTGGCGTGCCCCTGTAATCCTAGCACTTGGGAGGCTGAGGCAGGAGGATTGGTGTGAGTTCGAGACCAGCCTTGGCTACCAAAGTGAGATCAAGGCCATCCTGAACTGCATACTGAGACCCTGTCTCAAAAACAAAAAAAAATAGTGTACTTCTTTGCCTAGTAGCTTTATATTTTCTCCCAATGAAATTCAGTGAAACAAATAAGCAAGTGCAATGTGGAAGGTGGAACTGCTTACTCAGATTCATTTATCACTACAGGAGTTTAAAATCAGGCTAAATATTGGCCATGTTATGTGAACTAGTAAGAATAAGAAATGATGAACATTTTAAATAGTTTGATGTTGTATAATGTACACATAGATTGATCATTATATCATACCTCCCAGACACAAACAATCACTATTTTCAATTAAAAAATCAATCAAAGCAAATTCAGTTCCTATTGTAACCCGAAAGTCTGATTCCTTTCATTTTCTCTAATATTCCTTGGGCCAATTCATATTTTCCCCATTTCCACTTGCAGTAAGTTACCCTTGCCATGCTATACCTCAACACAAAACTGAGAATCAAAGATTAATTTGTTTACTTTATTTCAGGTTTTCTCCTAAGTCAATGCTGAAACTTACTTCCATGCACAATGTCTAAATCAATCATATCTGCTTGGGGTTTTACTTCTTTCTGTTGTGTAATAAAATATTAAATGTTAAGGTGCTTGCATGAATGCAGTAGTATTTTGAGATTTTATGTGGCCATGAGTGAGGAAACTCAAATTTATGATTTCTTCCATAAGTGCAGGCTGACTGCATTCAGACGGTCCATAAGTACCAGAACAGCTTCTGTATAAAGAGGCTTCTGAGACATACATATGTGTACTTTGGAAAATCCCAGACCTAAACCTCAAGCTAACATGGTAGCCAATGTTTTTTATTTGTTTTAATCATTATCATCGGCACAATATTGTTTTCCTTTCCAAATCACTTGAAATATGATCGAGTTCAGATCTGAGGTCAGTGTGCTGGGCTGTTCTGAGAAGCAGGGCTCCTGCTTAGCATTAGGTCATTTCATCTGGGCTGGCTATTACTACACTGACCTGGATCTGTCATTGCCTCTGCAAATGTCAAAAGCAGAGAATCAGTATGAAGGCCTTGTTCTGAAGAATCTTACTCACTTCAGATCCGGTCAGGGATTTATAGCTTCACCAAGTGTCTACCTTTTAGCAGTTTTTGATGAGATATACAGAATAAATGTTTTCTCAGATTTATTCCTTCTCCTTAAATATGTTAATTGTTTTTGGAGTTTGTATTTTATATAGAAGTTGACTTTAGCATTCCCTATATTTGATGCTGATTGTTGCTTGTAAGCCTAACTCTACCCAATGTATCTCACATTTTCCAGATTTACAGATATGCAAGACTATCTAGGACTTGCACTTCCTCAACTTGAGGTCTTAGTTCCTCTGTACAGTGAGCTTATCAAACCACTTACATTTATCAAAGTGGTCACATGTGACTAGGATTCTTTCGACATTTTGAAGCCTTTTTCTAACCTTTTTAAATACAGTTTAGTTCTTCCTTTACTAATGTTCAGATTCTTTTCTCTTTAGTGCTCTGCCGTATCAAAATAAATTTCCAAGAAAAAAAAATCTGGTTAACTCATCATACTGTGATTTACTAAGCCTCGGGTATTGTCATTCCCAGGTGCATTTGAACTTTAACCTCAGACAGGGAGTTTTAAATCAAGAGAATGATTCTGTAATTAACCTTAATAATTTATGTTCTCTGGGAGCAGGTGAGAAATGAATTTGGAAAGTCGTGGGGTTTCTGTTTACTACTGAAATCATCCATTGACAGAAACTGTCTCCATGTGTAATAAGAAACTTTATTTTAGGTATCAAATTATTCACACATTTTTCTATCTTTCTCATAGAAATACAGAAATATTTGCTTAGCTCTTTTAGAACATATAGAAGGAAATTAAATGTTTTATATAAGGGCCAGCTCTCAAATTTAAATATGTGCTCAAAGCTTCAAAGTGTTAAAATTCACAAGCTTCACTTTGCCAAATCATAGGTGGCTATGCTTCTTATTCTACAATTCCTTCAGTGAAACAGGAAATACGAGTACTTCAAGGGAAAGGTGGTTACCTTGCTATCCATATCTAGGAAGGCTTCTTGCTGGATCTGTTTCCTGCTTTGATGTAAAATTACACAGAATGGGATTTCTTTAGGGTGAGTGCTGTGGAAAGATAGGGAATTTAGGTGTTAACTTGTCAGTCTTATAATGTGTCTGTCTCTGAGATATCCATCAGAACTCATGTGGGGTTTCCCACAACTTGAAGACTATCATGATTTTACCTGAAAATCTTCTGAGGCTCGTGTTGCTTCCATAGGATGGAAAGCCAAGAGGTACAAAATGCAATAGAGTTGTCTACTTAAGTGTTCAGTATCATTAATTTGGCTATAGCTGTCATTTCATATGCTTTATCAGTAAGGTTGATATGTTGGGAAAGCATTAGTTATCAATGACCACTCAGAGGGAAAGAGTTAAGGAAATCAAAACTGTCTTTTTTATCTTCACAAGGACAAATATACAGCTGTGTCATTAGTTCCAGTTTAAAATAAGACTGCTCCAAATTTACTCACTCTGAATGTTGAAACCATACTTGACTTTGGCATCAATCAATGACATTTAATATGTTCATATGACCCTGCATGCTGGTAAGCATGCACGTTGTATTATTTTATGATGTTTGAGTTGGACTCACACTTTTTGAGTGTATGTATTTGTGTTTTTTTAGATTCTTGTGAAAGGCTGAGAGAACCTGTTTCCAATTTCATGACCATTTATCACTAATCTAAAACGACTGCAGCATTGCCTACATGCCTACAGACAGGAAGCTCCAAGAATTGGATGCATCACACATTTCCACAGAACCTCTGTTAACCCAGTTTGATGATTACAGAGGAGAAGGTGGCAATCTGGGGGAGAAGAAGACAAAGCATTATGTTTACCTACAATATGGACAAAAGTGTTTAAGGCATGAAAGGCGGAGAGGAGCAATGATGTAAGCACCCTCAGTAATTTCTTGATCATGGTATATATACTCTTTAAATTTCCAGTATCCTACCTAGAATTTCCCAGATTTAACTGAAAGAAAGCCAAATTATGGTTTTCCACTTGGGATGGCTCTCTTAATCAGGCATAAAGTGCACTTTTCCTGGAAAATCTTCAAAAGACTGTGAAAATATTACAGCTGCAAAGTAATTAGGGTACTTGAAGTTTCCGTTTATGCGAATATAATCACAAATGTCATCATGTTAGAGAACACTCCATGCTGAAAAGCAGCTTTTGATATCCAGAGAGATTACTCCTTTGGATAAATGTTGATAATTTGTGACAGTTATGAAACATTTTCATTTTAGCTATTCCTTCACTTACTCATGGCAATAGTTGACACAAACCTACATAAATGACATTATGTGTAAAGAAAATTAATTTTTAAAATTAGGAGACTTTAATCTCATGACTAAAGGTTAAGTAATTAATATTATTTTACAAAACAGTTTTACTTGCAATTCCAGTAGACTACTGTATGATAACCTTAAAATTTCAGCATTCTAAATGTTCAAATGGGTTCTTAACAAAGATGTTCATAATATCATATAAATTACCATATGTTGAAAAATAAAATAGTTAAAATATCTTAAGTTAATGCTTGAAATAAACATTACAACATAGTTGAAAACAGTTGCAAAGGAGCATACACTTCTTCTTAGAATATTACATAGTTGATACAATGCTAATGTAAAATAATTAGAAAAGCAAAGTGCTTATTTACAAGTATAGTCAGAAGCACAGGCCAAAAACTTCAGTCCTATGATAATGTTTCTTTGCACTAGAAAATGTACAGGTAATGTATTCCATTACTACTTTTCTTCTGGAATGATAACTCTAACAATTCCCTCACAAAAAATGATTCAGTGACATTCTAGTTTTTTGTTTGTTTGTTTGTTTGTTTAAACAAACCTATGTCATTTGCTCTTCTCACCTCCATCTCTAGCTTTTTGTCACATTAATTCTCTTCACAGTTCATTCGTTTTTAGGAGGAAAAATCAACAGCAAAAAAACAATGATAATGACAAAAACAAAACAACACAAAATAAAAAAGATATAGCATTTCAAAAGAGGAACAGAAAATTAACAGTGATAGCAAAGTCCATTATTAATTCCTTTCTAGTGCTTGCCTTACCTAAAATAGTTTCTTCACTTCAGCTGACTTCCTTGAACAGTTAACTTGTAATATCTCTGAAATATTAGCTACTACTTCACTTCATGCTTCTGGAAGACTTCTCATTGAAGAAAAGAGGAGAGTTTGATGGGTATATTTTCTTATATGCTATTTAAATTCACTTGAATATGTCTTTTTCTAATTGTAATTAGTTATGTAGGCGATTAACTTCTTTCACAGTAGAACATGTAACTGGTAAGATTGAAGAATACATCTGTTATATCCACACAGCAGAATATATTGCACACAGAAGATAATAACTATTTTTTTATGTTTTGATGCATAAAATTGTACTCACGGATCATTAGCTCATACAAGAAAAAATCTTCCTGCATAAGCCAATTATAAGCAATGAAAAAAAGATGTGAATTTCTATGCGCAATGAATACACAATGCCTTAGACACACATAGCTGAAGGCAAATGGAAGGAAGAAAGAAATGACCATGGAGTGGCCGTACAAGCAGAAGGGAGCAGCACTAGTCTGCTTGCTTTTCTATGTTTACAACTTTTCTCCTGAGGGAACGTTCAGTCACCACTGTGAAAGCCAAATTCTTGATAGAAGCCTGATCATTTACTGGCTTAAGAAATCAGAGGAAATATTTCTGAGTTCTCTTAGTGGTTGGAAAATGAAGGAGAAAATAACAGAAGCTGAGCCCACATTTCTCAGTGTCCCTGAACCATGTCAGGCAGACTCAGAAGCCCTTAACCAAGGCTGAAGATGGGGACATAAGTTTAGCTGTTGCCCACTGCAGAGGAGCACAGTTTGGAGTTCAAGTTAGGCTAAGTTAACTTCCTGTTAAAACACACACGCACATGCACACACACATACACGTGTAAGCATGCACACACGTGCACACACACAAATCAAAGCATTTTTCACATTGTCTATGTATTTGCTGCAAGAATATCCCTGAAGAAATACAATTTGGGTTACTGACTGAAAGACTGAAAAAAGTTAAGAGGAAAACAGGATAAAATTATTGTTTCCAGAGAGAAAACACTTTTATGTGAATTCAGAAGACTTGGCATATTTTGGAGACACAAGGAAGACCAGTAGCGCAGAGTAAATGAGGAACAGAGATGTGACATGGTATGAGATAGGCCTACTATTTGCCAGTGGAAAAATATTTTGGGTCAGCTATACGTCATGTGCTTCTTCTTTTGCTAAGCACTCTCAGAAGACCTCCAAGTATTTTAAGCAGTGTGATGGCATGATCAGGGTTTTGGTTTTAAATATTCTGTCTGTATAAGATTGAAACATCCCTTTTTGTAGGATAGAAGTGCATAAAGAATAAGCAGAATTTCTTGATGTTTTCCAACTATAATTAGATATGTAATGTGAATTAGTAAAGCAGACTAGAATATAAAGTCTGACACTCAGATATTGTTACACTCTTTGGTAGCCAGGGGTTGAGGAAAAGATTAAGAATTGAATACATGGAATGTTTGATGATGTCAGTGAATTCAGCAGTTTGTAGAGCAGGTGGAACTTACAGCTTAGTAATACATATTTGGAAATAATCATTCAAGAAGCAATATTTAAAGCCTTGCAAGTAGTAAATAGTGTAGTATTAAAGGCTAAGTGAGGCATGAAAGGGACCAGGAGGAAACCCTTAGTAACAATCCCTAAAAGTGTGCATAAGGAGAAAGAACCAAGGAAACTAAGAATTAGGATATTTTAAGGAAAAAAAGAAAGTGAGCAAAATGGGGTGTCACAAAAGCTACAGGAACGGGAAATTTCACACAGGAGGAGGAGTTCTGTTAAATCAGATGGTGAAACTAACTCATCTATAGATAAAAAGCTCAAGGATTATTTTAATGTATGTATTTGTGTATACACATTTTAATAAATTATTTAGTGATACTGAGGATTGATCCAAGTGCTCCCACAATGAGCTCCAACTCTAGCCCTCCCCCTTTTTTTCTGAGACAAATTATCACCTAATCACTGTTTCTCAGACTGGGATTAAATTGGCAATTTATCTGCGTCCAGCCTCATTTAGTTTTGGGATTAAAAACATCCTACCCAGGCCAACCTGGAGTAATTCATGTTTAACTGATGCATGAAAGCAATTCTACCTGCTTGTGGTGCACCATTTGATGCTTTAGTACGTGCGTATTTTGTATAATGTCTAGATCAGACTGAACATACTTATTCTTTCAAGCAGTTACCATTTAGTTACAGTGATAACATTGAAAGTTAATCTTCAGCTGGGGGTGGTAGCACATGCCTGTAATCCAAGGACTTGGGAGGCTGAGGCAGGAGGATCAGTGCAAGTTCAAGACCAGCCTGGGCTACAAAAGTGAGCTCAAGGCCAACCTGAACTACATAGCGAGACCCTGTTTCAAAAAAAAAAAAGAAAAAAAAAGTTAATCTACTATCTTACCATCTTACTGAGCACACTAGAACTTCTTACTCCTGGCTAACTGTAACTTACTGGTCACTGGTCAACCTTTTAAGGGACTAGAAAATCAAACATAGGTAGGTAGTAATGCAGAGATCTGAATAAAATACGAATAGCAAAATAATTTGAACATGCGAGAGGTGGATGAGAAGCTCAAAGTTGATTATTATCCCCAGAGCATATAGGTGTGTGAGTGTGTGCTTAGGTGTACATATATATTAAATGTATGTGTCTCAAATTTTCAGTAATATATATTCTATATTTATTTTTCTCTTTTAAGATATTTTTGCAAGTGTATTTGAAGACTGACTCAACTGATCCTTGAAGCAAAGAATTAGGTAAACAGGGTATATCACAAATAGTGAATATTCTCTGAACGGTGTTGTGGCCATCTAATTGGATTTAGCCATCTGATGATTAAACAATACTTCTTAAACAACCAAACATGCATTTTCATAAAGTATTAAAAATACAGATGTAACAAATCTGTCAGTAATTTAAAGAAACCCATAAATTAGGGTAAAAGCATAATTCAGTACAGTGTAATAACAAATAGGAATTTTAAATTTTAGGACTTTTTCAAACAAATACATAGGAAAGATCATCACAATGCTTACACTAGACAACTAGCTAGACACTAAATGTGCTATTTCATATCTGTACCACTTAGAAAAATTATGTAGTATCTTTATTTCCAAATGTCTTTATCTCTGAAATGGAGTAATCGGTGTTCAGGAACATAGTGCTCATTTTAGTGAATAATTGTTTCAGTGTAAATGAAAATGTTGGATAAGTCTAGCTCTAAAAATACAGTCTCGCTCTAAAAATACCAATATATATATTGGTCCTTTTGCGACAGGGTCTCGCTATGCAGTTCAGGCTGGCCTTGAGCTCACTTTTGCAGCCCAGGCTTGCCTCAAACTCATGCCAATCCTCCTGCCTCAGCCTCCCAAGTGCTGGGATTACAGGCGTACGCCACCACACCCGGCTACCAATATATATTGATAGCAGCACACTCATGTATTTATCTTGCAAAATGTTACAAAGTTTGTCATCATAAACACAGACTAAAAAAACAAACTAATAGGTCAAAAACATATAAAACAGAACAATTGTACTAAAATATACCTTCAGGTACATTCTATGTACATACATACAAAATTCTCTCTTTGTTTGTATGTCCTTATTTTGTAACCTACTTATAGATAAAGGTCTCCACATCAAAGAGACCATGTGTATTTGGTGATGTATATCTGAATTATTTCATTTAAAATTATGCTCTAAAGAAGTAACAATTTTCCTGCAAATGACACAAATTTTCATTTTTTATGAAAAAGCAATACTCTATTGTATTTAAATACCCTATTTTCTTTTGTGTAGGAACCAAAATAGTTTATTGAATCATGTCATTACAAAATTAAAAAGACATTTTTGTGACCAAAAATATTTGTTTTACTTTGAAGAGAATGGAAGAAACAATAAAAACAATACAGAATTTCAAGGCAAAATGTTAGGAAATTATAAATGGATGTTATATTGCACATTGTGATCTACAAAGTAGTTGTTCAGATTACCAGATATAGGTATGTAATATTGATCAAACAAAACAAATATTCACTATTATTTTCACTGAACTGAAAGATATATATATTTGTTCTCGCTCTATAGATAGATAGATAGATAGATAGATAGATAGATAGATATACATATAGATATATATATACTTGTTCCTTTCTCTTATATATCCTTTCTTCCTTCTTTTCTCCTGGGGTACAGGCCTTTTCCAAGACCTAGCTATTATGAATCATGCTGCCACAAGCATCAGTATACATACATCATTGTGAAATTAAGTCTTCAAATATTTGAAAGAAATACCAAAAAAGGGGAAGGGATGAGAAAAATAGAATTTCTATTTTCAGCTTCTAGGGAAACTCTGAACTGACTTCTACATTTGTTGTATAAGTTCAAATACTTATGAACATTGAAAAACAAAAAAAAGGTTGCTTTCTCCTGTAGCCTTGGCAGAATTAGGTTGTTGGCTGATGTCTTGCTAGTAGCCATTTTTCTGGACATGGAATCTTAGGGTTGTTTTAAATCACATTTTTCAAATTGCCAACAACACTGACCATTTTTTTTCTTGTAAGTATGGTCAGTTGTATTTATTTGTCTGAGAAGCATCTATTCATTTTATTTTATAAATATATTTGGTTGTTGCAGGGTCTCATTCTGCAGCTCAGACTCATGGTGATTTTCCAGCTTTCAGCCTCCCCAGCCCTGGGATTATAGGTGTACATCACCACAGTTGGACTCTGGCAGGCTCAGCCCACTCTGGTGGCCAGGCTTTCACAGTGTCTCAGTTACTCTTCTCTCATTGCTAGGACAAATATCTGACACCCAAAATGAAGTTAGGAAATGTTTATTTAGCTCACAGTTAGGGAGGTTTCAGTCCATACATAGCTGGCTCCTAGGCAGACTGGCACATGACAGAAGGCAGCATTTATGTTGGTGGAAAACAGTCAAACAGCAAGAGCAAATGGGAAGAGCAGCAGCAACAATAACAGAGAGAATTTATCTCTCTAATGTTACATTCAAGCTATTCACCTCAGGCTGGGTAGAGCACGCACACCCAAAGATCCCAGCAGTACTCCAACCATAAACCCAGCATATTCAAACTATAATTCCAGCTTTTGATCACCCAAATCCCAGAGGAATATGAGTTAACCACACACTCTAGAAGTCCACCCCATAATTGCGTGAGGCTTTGGGTGGACACCTAGAAGCAAACAATAATATGCGGCATATGGTGCTAAGGACTGAACTGTGATCCCTACACTTACCTAAACTTGCCTAAACAGACTCCAGTCCACTGAGCTATCTCACCAGTCCCTCTATTAATTGTAGATGGCCATTTTTTGACTAAGTCTTTAAGATTAGGGAGAATATCAGGAAATGGGGAGATAGCCCCTGTTCCAAGGTAGTTAGAACTATTTGATTCTTTGCTGTACATAATAGTATGTGGGTTATTATTAGTGCTCTAGACACTGTTACCAATTGACTCACTCATTTTCTTTCTCTGGAGAAAAGGAAGAATTTTGCATGTCATCTTACAAGTCCTGTAAATTATAACGTGCATATATGTTTACTTTTATAACATTTAAGAACACATGTCATGGTAGACATTTTAAAATGTTTAAAAATGATTCCATTCGGTATCATACAAAATCACTCAAAAACCATATAAATTTTACACAGAATTTCAGCAGAAACATTCAACCCACTACAAAAATACTTATATTTTTTCCATATGGGATGGAGTTATCTATATTAGAGCTATTTTATTGTTCACTGCAGAGAGTTACATGAAGCAGATTTCATTGAATGTTTTTTATTTCCCTTAAAAATACAACCCTACAGCTTTTTTTTCTGCAGAAATAGCATATAGATTTAACACTTTTGTTGATTTCTATTACAGACACTTTTTTCTTAACTAGAGCCAACAACTACCACTCTCTCTTAATCGCCCATGGACTAGAAGGTATATGTTAACATGAGACACACAGAAGCCATAAAGGAAATCAGCCCCAGCTGCCCATGAGCTTGACGCTGTGATTTCCACGTTTCCATATCCTTTCCCAAAGTGTGAGTACAAGAGAAAGTTCTAGTTCTCATGTGGTTTTACTCTTATTCATGGAAGTACCTAAGCCAGTAACAGAATCCTCTGGTGATGTTCAGGTAATCATCAGCTTCCTCAGTGAAAAGATCCCTTCTAGGCTTCTAAGTATTTCCATTCTTTTTTAGGTCATTTTTTTCCCAGCTGAACATTTTAGAAATACTCTCAGCTCAAACAATAAAACTATCTCTGGTAAATTCTGCTTCAGATTCCCTGAATGAAACAATTCTTATGTTATCTCCATACTTTAATATATTTGTCCTAATTCTAAAGCAAGGGTGAACATCCATGACAGAACAAAAAACAAACATCAAGTGTAAAATAAGATTTGTTCATCATTTATTTGCCATCATCTTTTCAAATAAATATCATATGTAATATACCAAAAATCTCTATGTTATTCTCTTTCTTAAGTGATACTATGATAATAACGACAATTTATGTAAATTACATTTAGCTCAGTAATGGGATGAAATTACGGCTTGTTTCTATAAGTGATCGCCATTCCTTAGATTGTTACTGATATGTTTACATGCTTGAAACTGCATAAGAACTGAAGTACCATCTCTCTCAGTCAACTTCTCCTTTTTAAAATTAATTTTAATGAGAAAGAAATAGCAATGAAGCAGGTTCAAAGGAGGTTAGTAGGACAATTACAATAATTAATACATTGCATATTGTTGTCTTTGTAGTAGTGATTCAGAGGACAAGGTGCAGACATGATATCTAAACACTATTGGTACAAATATTTCTTCTCATTGAAATTGAACTAAGAGAAGGTAGCTACATATTTATCCTAAGTAATAGTAATATATATATATATATATATATATATATATATATATATATATATATCTGCAAAATGGTCCTTCATTTATATCCCCCTTTTTTGTTTGGTTTTGTCAGAGATGGGTGTTCCATTGCCATTCAAATATTGTAGGTGTGCCAATTCGGCATAATAACCCCAGAGACTATTATAGTCCATAATAGTAGTGAATTCTCTGCAGAATGCACAAAGAAATATTGTTAGCGTAAGCCAGACTTGTGGCACATGCCTGTAATCCCAGCACTCGGGAGGCTGAGGCAGGAGGATCAGTGTGAGTTCAAGACCAGCCTGGGCTACAAAAGTGAGCTCAAGGCCCTTCTGACATGCATAGCGAGGCCCTGTCTCAAAAAGACAAAAAAGAAAAAAAAAAAAGAAAAAAAGAAATATTGTTACTGTAGCTTTCTTACACATATTCAATTTTACTAACTTAAATTCTATTAAAGAAAGTACTAGTGGCAAGTTATATTCTCAAATTAATTTTACTGCTATATCTAACTGATTTTGCTAGTTTATTTTATAACAAAGAATAAATCTTGATGTGTTGGCATGTCCAGGCTCTAAGAGGCTAAAGCAGAAAAATCACAAGCTCAAGCCTAAGGAAAGGGGAGGCTTCTAGGGTGGTACCTCAGTATAAAGGCACTGGATGCAATTACTAGCACTTTTTTAAAAAATAAAAATTAATTATATTCACGTTAAATTTTGTTTCTGAGAAAACAGTGACCACTCATGTGCAGTATATCCTTAGCATGCGTTCCCACAGGAGTGAATTTCCATTTCCTTGGCAGCTTCCTCCTGGCTGGAAAGTAAGAAACTCTGATGCCCCGGAGCTGGAAGAGTCTGTGGAACAAGCATGGTAAGCCAAACAGCTGCCAAACCACCAAGTGTTCTGATAAAGGCAGATATTTGCCCAATGATCTTTTGGAAATTAAAACTGACATGGAAGATACAATGCTCCGTGAATGTATTACTTCTTTTATTCATTTCATCAGGCACGAGTTCTTAGAGAATTTTTCAAAGGTTTTACCAAAGAAGGCACCTTGGGAAACAGGTATTTTTATATTGTTTTGGGAGGCAAGGCAGGTACTTCAAATATGTGTAGAATTATAATACTTGAAGAAGTGAAAAAATGACCACATTGGCAATTTTAATACATGAAAAGATTGCCACATTCAAAATCTTAGGGAGGAGAAGCAGAGATGGTCACAAAACTCAAATTTCCAGCTTCCATGCTCTTTATTGTACTGTTGTGTTTTCTATTACTAAATATTTTTACTGTGTTTATTATTACTAAATATTTATCATTAAATAGTTTTTTAAAGGTCTACACTTTAGCCAAATTTAATAATTTCTAGTAACAAGTAAAACATTTACTTTCATGTTAGAATATTTACCATACTTGTATCAATATACTTATTTCCAAATACAAAGGCCCCACAATACCTTGTTTTACAGATAAAAAATAGTTATATATTTACAGAGTTCAATCTTTATAATAAAGAATGAAGTAATAATAGTTACTGTGCCTGATCCAGGAATACCAGGACTCCAGGGGCCAAAGACAGAAAAATGACAAATTAAAACCTAAGCTAGGAAATTTAGTGACTTAAAAATACTCTGTCTCAAATTAAGAAGGGAAGAAGGATGTCTAAGTTTCAGAACAAATCTTTTATATCTTTCATGATATAATAGCCTAGAACTGAACATCTAATATGAAAGAATACAATTGAAAAAATGTTAGATTCCATGTAGCAAATTCATTTCATACTTGAGGTATGAAAAAAAAAGGCTGATCATGCATGCTGTGCACAGTGATCACACAACTAACCTATACTTGATCGTCTAGGTGACTTGGATCCCACTCGCATCCTGACTCAATAATGTTTTCTCTGTGAAGTGATAAGGTACATTTTCTCCTACAGAAGAAGCATGAACAAAAGCCAAATATAATTGTTCAGGTGACATTTAATTAAATACAAGTCAATTTTCTAACTGAAGAAAATAGTTTCCGACATTTGACTTTTGAGAATTAAAATACCATGCCATCTCTGAATGTTTTTCTACATTTCTCTGACATGTTTTTTTATATGACATTGAACAGCACTTGTAGAGGTCCCATGACGCATGACATTTTAAGAAAGGCAAAAACACACAGTGATGCAAACCCATATGCACAGATTTTAAGGAAAGAAGGTAAACACACATAGGTATGCATATATTTTGCAATTTCTACAATGGAATTTGATATTGTCCTGATTTGATGGGTTCATTGATCTTTCTGTAATGATATTTCTATAAAGAAATATCATGGTAATGTGTATTTTCATTTTTGCTTTAAACAATATCTGGCATAGCATTAGACACAAAATCATTTTCTGAAAATATTTATTTAATATATTTTCTTTAGTACATTATTTAATAAAAGAATGAAATTAAGTGAAACTTAAAAACATATTTTTAATAAAATAATGAAATTTCTAAAAATTATTGAGAGAATCATGAAATCTAGTTATATTATCATTTAGCTAGGTGCTCTTCAAAAAAATTACATGAGCTAACGTGGTTCACACTGTATCCTCTTTTAGAAATTCACAGTGAATTAGCACATCTGGAGAGTTCTAAACTGATGGTAACAATGAGAAAACATCCTACTTTTAACATCAAGCTTTGTTACTTTATCACAGTTTTTCCTTTTCACCTTTTCTAAATTTGACATTAGATTCCATTTGTGCTGTGGAAATTGTGATTGATAGAGTACATGAGAAATGTTACTGATTATAAAAGTGTAACACACTAGAAAAGACACCAAAAACAATGAACAACGTGGATTTGTGAACAGTTGTCTAAAACTTCAACTTCCTTAATTCCTATAAGACAGAAAGAATTACTAACTATAGCTCACATTGGCCATAATGAGGTTTTAAATGTACTCACATTTAAAAAAATGCCTCTATTTAAAGTTTGAGGAAGAGTCAATAAGGTAACTGATGGTATACGTGTGTTTCTACTGTGTTTTAGGATTAGTTGGACTATTAGGCTATTATTTCAATAATGGCAAAACAGTGTTAAAAATTTACTAAATAAATTTGATATTGACAAATACTAATATTTACACTTTAAGAAGAATTGCAAACAGGCATGGATCACATTCAAATCTTAACTTGATTCAGATTAAAATTGTGATTTGTTAATTAGCCCAGTTTGACCCCTTCTACAAATGTGCTAAAGTCCATTATAGTAATTAAATTTAACTAGAAAGATTTAGAATTCTAAAGTCATCAGGCACATATGAAGATTTTGTTAAACTTAAAATAAATGCTTCATCATTTAAACTTAGCAGTAAATTATACAATTTGAAGAATTGCAAACTCTGAACTCTTCTATGCTGACAATGATAGAAAGATCTATGGCAAACAAGCTTAAATATGGTAATATACTATATATTTTCTTTTAGACAATTTTAGTTATATAGTCATTTAAATCATACAGTGCCTAAATAATATTCCTTATTTAGTATATACTACTAGGCATAAGGAAAAGAAAGACACAAAGATAAAACAGAAATTAATATAGTTGTCTAAAGGACAGGAACAAAAGGAGATGAAGCACAGGGACCAGGGTTTAATCCCTGGCCCCACTTGCTTTGCAGGTCCCAACCCTGGACACACTGAGCTGGCGACCAACTGGGGATGGTGGCACCCTCCTGTAATCCCTGTGCTGGATCACCACGAGTCTGAGCTGCTTAGTGAGATGCTGTACCAAATACATAAAAGAAAAAGAGGGGCTGGGAGTGATAAAGTGTAAACAAACACACTATGGGGTGAAATGTAACGGCATCATTTTCTAGAATGACCTATGTAATTCTGAGTGGGGCAGTCACTAACAGGCTAGAAGGACTCGGTAGGCTGTGACTTCTTAAATGACTCTGGCAACTGTGGAAAGATAGGATTCAGACAGAACAGAATTTTCTAAGTGAGAGCCAACAGAAAGCAACCTAACGTAGAAGAAATATCATCTCTGGAAAGATACGAACGCTAGATACAAGAAAACTTCAGGGAAAAAAAAAACAAAACAAAACAAAACAAAAAAAAAAACACAGAGCATGTTCCTGGAGCAGAGATCATAAAGATAGGATAACAGAGAGCAAAGCTGCAAACATAGGTTGCAATAAGACAAAAAGATCAAGTATGATTTATCCAAGCCATCTGCATTGAGAAACTAAGGTCATAATTCAACTCTGACCAGATAATTGTCCTTTTTAAACAAAATTACTTGGAACTTTAATATAGTTCTCTTTCCTAGTGGCTTCATCCAAAATCTACTGACGATAATACTCAATAGGTTTTACATTCTTGCTGTACTTTACTGATGGCTTAGTAAGCCATATTTGACATTTTTTATAACTGCCCTAAAGTCCATTATAATTATGAAAATTGATCCGAAAAGAGTTAAATTTCTGAAGATTTTGCATACACATTCAGATTTCATTAAATTTAACAATAAAAAATGTCTTGCAAACACTCTGAATAGTGTAATGAACTTTTATCTTTCATAAAATCTTAAAAATTGAAATTTTCTTAGAGCAACATAACAATGTTGTCAGAGCTGAGTACTTTACTGTTAATAGTTGGCAGCTTGTAGGGAAAATGATTATTCTCTCTAGAAAATCAAAACATTCTAAAACTATTTCATTTAAAATTTAAAAATCAATTTGAATTTCAGCAGTGGAAAAATTATCTCATGTTATTTCATATTGTTTAAGGATCTTGGAAAAGTTGAAAATTTCTAATGTCTCTAGAAACTTCCTTTCTCATCTTCAAAGACACAGAATCTTGGAATTTTGCATTTTAACTATTTCCACATCTCAAGTTAGTTTTTGTTGTTGTTCTTTTGAGACAGAGTCATGCTATGCAGTTCAGGCTGCGTTGAGCTCACTTTTGTAGCCCAGGCTGAACTTGCACTGACCTTCCCGCTTCAGCCTCCCACGTGCTGGGATTACAGATGTGCATCACCATACCCGGCCTCAAGTTAGTTCTTTCATGGTGCTTCATTGCAAATTTTACCAAATAATTTGGGGCTAGGTTTGGAATGAACCTGGAATGTTTTCTTTGACTTATAAATTCACGTAACCATTTATTTTAATAAAAAATTGAACTATAAGAAAAATCTAATGACTTTTATAAAGTGCCTAATTGTGGCATGTGATTATTGATTGTGGCTTATAGATTTTATTTCACATGGTAGCTCGTATTGTACATACAGCATGACTCTCAGGAGTTTTCTTTCTTTTTTTCTTATTTTTTTATAGAGATAGAAAATTGTTTAATGGGCTTCACTTATTTTAAATAAATTATATTGAATATTTTAAACAGAAACTTTAAAACTCAAAGTAAGTAAATTCAGTATTTTTGTCCTTTTGCATTTAGGCATTCATTACAATGAATGACGAGGTATTTTTAAACAAAGCCATTTTAAATGTAAAATTCTGTTACTTTCTCAGAATATCATCTTTTTCTAAGAAGATAATGGCATAATCTTTTTGAGAAAATCTTTGATATTAAAATCCAACCATGTATATTTTTTTCAGTTGGAATGTGTCATGTTATGATAAATACTCTAGGAAATGGTAGATGCTGTCCAGTCAATGATAAGGGGAAGCTTCAAAACCAATGAGCTCTCTGATTGACTATTTATAGGTACTATGCAGGGATCTGCAACTCTTACCATCTTACATTTGTTTTTTTGAGTCTCTGCTTTTTGTTTTATCAAGTGCCTTCTCCCCTTGTGACAGGGTGATAATATCCACTGCTCTCTTCAACATACAAGACAGTTCTCACTGTGGCCTTCTGTTGACCCAGTTCCCCTCATTATTCTTGCTTTTAATTCTTGCATATAAAGTATGCCAGGCACACACTGTGCTCGGGGAGGAATAGGCTGGTCAGACAAGCCCAGATCCTCTTGACTCTCCCCAGTGCTTCTCAGTGGGAGTTCCTTTGTCCTAGGGTACAAACCTCAACAGAGCAGCACTTCAGGGTTCCTCAGCCATGAAACGGAAAGGGTCATCCCATGAGAGAGTCCACAAGATACAAAGAAAAGCAGAACTGCACATGTATTACCAACAAATAATACCTTGACTCTGCACTTCAGCTCAAATCAGATGAATAATGCAACAAGAAAAGGTAGAAAGAAAAATGTACCAACTCTATCTCACATTTCCAGTTCATATGAAAGAAGGAAAATCTTTAACTTAAACTCCAGAGAATTATGGTACATGTACCATAAACCTATTATTACACAGCTTATCATAGTGTTACTGGATCATTTGAAAAATTTCTAGTCCTGCAGAAAACAAAGTAGATTTATATAAAATTATATCATTAAGTAAATGTATTTAAAAATATTTTTATTACCTAAAATAAGAATGCCCAGTACATTAATTAACTATATAATTCATTACCCATTTGCACAGAAATTAGATATGTACAGAAAGACTTCCTGTGACCAAGGATAAACATGGATATTATAGGTGAACAGTCGTGAATATAAGAGAATTTCTGATTAATTTTGCAAAGTGCACTTGATTAATGATTGTTTCCACATTTTTGAGGAATTCTATTGAAGTATAAATATTAAAAATCAACTATATTATGCTTTTGTTCTATTTTGTTTTTTTTATTTTTTGCTCTTTATAGCTACATTAGAAGGACATAAATTTATGGTTTATAAAATTTGAATATAACAAACCCCAGAACAGTGTGTACATTACCTGAGTCTACTGGAGGTAGGAGACAAGCGCTTGTAATCCCCGTGCTTGGGAGGCTAAAAACAGGAGAATCACTATGACTCCGATCTGTGTAGAGAAATCCTGTGGACTGTGTAGATTATATATTCTGTACTAAATACATTATCTATCTATCTATCTATCTATCTGTCTAGATATAATGTTAGGCTACCAAAAAAAGAGATGTTTCTAAGATGAGATGAAACAATCACCACAAAAAGAACCAAAGGGGCACACACATAATCAAAGAATCTTTAAAGTCATGAGTTGTCTCTTGGTGCTGAGAGATTGAATATATATATATATATTTCTTTGCCTTAATTAATTGCATTTGTGCCTCAGCCAATTGTTGGTGCACATTTTGACCTATGACCGGTGACCTTCTAAAGGCTCCACCTATGAACAAAAGAGGCCATTGTGAGTATTCTCAAATCATAACATGAGAAGAAAAACATTAAAAATAAGCATGCAGTTTTATTTCTGCATTCTATCTTCACACTATATCTAGACAAGAACTTGTTGAAACATTTCCAACACTCAAACCCTTTTTCTTATCATTGTTAATTTTCCAGCTTTTATCAGACTCTGTTACTTAGACTCCCTAAGTCAGTATCAGGCATCTAGAAACAATCCCATTAGAATGAACTGACTTCAGTACCATTCTTTGAAATCTTTCTGATATACTACCAGACTACTCCATGCTAAGGGAGGGAAAGCCCAAAAAATATATAAAACCTTCAATTGTAAGACAGTTAGTTTATGCTTTTGTTTCAAAAAGGCTTTGTAAAAGAGTCTACAACTGGTAATATATTCACTAAATAATTTCTTCAAATTATGAATTTTAAATTGCAATCATATCTTCTACAATAAGGTGTTTGAAAAATAAACTATAAAATTCAAAAATAGTACACGGATTTGAAGTTGTTAATATATTTATGATCCTTTATCTCTGATTATGATATTATCCAGAAATATAACGGATTAAACATACTGCCAACTTTTTAGATGCTATGCCCTAGTGTAAAGGAAATGTATTTTCCATACAAAACCACTACGTTTAGATATGCTCAACCATATTTCCTGATACTCTTTACCAGCGCTCCACTTTGGCTTTGCGTTCAGACAAAATTTACTTAAATGCCCCACAAATAATTGCTCTCCAGTGTCCAATTATTGCTCCCAATTTAAGGAAATGTCTACTTGTGGAAAAGCACAGGGCCACCAATCACAAGTTTAAGCAATCATCTATGGAAACTTAGTCCTGCATCTTGATAGACTTCTTATAAAAACTTTCAACAAGGCAATACTTACAGATTGAAAAGTTACACCACTATGTACAAAAGTAACTAAGCTAGGATAGTAACGTCTTCACATAAATGTCCCATGCATGTATGTGATTGTACATGTATATATGAAAATATTACTAATTGATAATGACTTCCTAGAAGATATGCAAAAGTGAATGAAGGGAATTCGCTTCTGATCCCTGAAAAATCAAATAATAACCTTAGTTATTGCCTTTGTTTTTGAAAATCAACTATAGATAACTATCAGTAACTCAAAATCAAGAAGACAACATGAATTTGTGCAAAGTCACTTAAAATGGAAAGCTTAATTTTGAACTTGAATTTATAAAATGTGTGCATTTAAAAACACTGACCCAGGGGCCCGGCGGGATGGCTCAGTGGTCTAAAGCGCCTGCTTGGGAAAGCTTGGGCGGCTTCAGGGACCGCGGTTCGATCCCCGGCACCACATGCTGCGCCAGCCCTGCCCTCGGGGTGGGCTGAACTGGCCATAAAAATGAGTGAATAAACAAATAAAGGTTCTGAAACAAGAAAAAATAAATAAATAAATAAATAAAAATTTAAAAAAATAAAAGCACTGACACAAAGTAATGTCAAAGCTAAATAAATGCATAAAAATACAGTCGCATTTGCTTTACACACAACTCATTAAATGATAGAGCAAGCAGACAATGTAGTAAATGTAGAGAATAGCTAAATAGCATCAGCCGCTTGGCCTACTTCTTTGTAAACTAATATCAAAAATTAGATACAGGATGTAAAATGTAACTGCATATATGTTGCATTACTATGCACATATCAAAAGAGGAATGGTAATTACATTCAAATCACAAAAAAATGTCTAAGAAATTCAACTACAAAGAAAAAGAAAGCAACACAAAGTTTTCAGAAAACTCCCACACAACTGAATATTAACCAGGGCAGAATTGGATCTCTCTGCTCTACTTTTAATTTAATGCCGTAAGATATATAGAAATTTAACTCAGCTAAATATGCACATGTCAGTCATGTTTGTCTTTGTCCCATTTGTCAGTTTGATGTTAGTCATCTACCCCTGCACATATTTCCATACCTTATGTATAATTTATTCCAGCTGTCATCTGTGCACATACTTCACATCTGTTCATTTATTTTATATGTTGTTCATTCTTTTTTCATTTTGATATTTGTTACCCAGCGCATATCCAGATCTATTTTTGTTCTCATGTATTTTCTTTTGTCTTTTTACTTTTCCATTTTAGAATACTTGAACAGTATTGAGTCCTTTTTATTACTTATAAGGACTTTGGATTCTTTTAAATAATTAATGCTTTACTCAAGGATTATGATATAAATATTAATAGGAATCTATCTTGAAATAATATACTCCACAGCACATAGTATATGGGGCTAATGAAATATCAAATCTATCTTATACAATGTTCCCCTAGTAGTAAATTATGTTAGTAAGTGTCTGAAAAGTCTCTTTTTTCCATTTCTAAAAGCTATTTTCTCCTTGGTGTAGAATTCTAGGTCAATAGCTAATGTATTTCATTTTTAAATTTCAGTATTTATAAATGCCACATTGTTGTCTTCTAATTTTCATATTTTCTGAGGGAAGATAATGGGTATCTTAAACAATGCATAGATCAGTGTGCCAACACTTTGATTTTTAGTTCATGATGTAGGTATCAAAGTTAACTATGAGGAAACAATGCTGGATTGTGCTCCCACACAGTATAAATAGTATGCTACCAAACAATCAGTGAGTGATTTTTGGAAGAGAAATCTATAGAATTAAGAGAACTTAATAAAAGCTAAGACATATGAATTCTTTATACATGTTATAGTGTCTAATGGAGGGTTTGTAAACAAGAAAAGCACGTAATTAACAAAGTCAGTAGGCTAGTTTGTCACCCAAAAAATAAACTGTAAAGCCAACAAAGATATACTCTCTTCTAGAGTATAGAAAGTATTTGTAATTCCACAATAGAAATAGGGCAACCTAACTAAGGAAACAAGTGAGCAAAAGATAAAAACTTTCATTTGACAGAGAGAAGGAAGAAAGTGCTTTTTATGGAAAAACATACATTAATTTGCAATTATTACAGTGGTAAATTTTAGGAACTAGATCATTCCAACTGTCATCTGAAATATGTGACAAATTTCATGTATTGCTGGTGCAAATTTAAACTATCCGAGCTGCTCTGAAGAGTAATAGGGCTATATAAAGTTCAATTCTATATGTGTATATGCTGTGATCTAGATAATAATGTCTTAGACACAATTCTCAAGCAATTTTTTAACAAATTAGGAAAAATAACTGTTTATAACAGTGTTGTTTTTAGTATCAGTTTTTTTTTAAGTAACTTGGACAATTCAGGTGTTCAGTGCTGAAGGAATGGACAATAAAATATGCCACACAAACACTATTCAGCAGTTAGTAGGAAAGCAGATGAGAACTAAGAACACATCCTTAGAATATAGCTCTCAATGGAAAAAATAGAGTGAAATCACAACACAATTTTTGGAAGTCCAATTTTTATGCATGTAAAGCAAAACCACACCCAAGTTAATTGTGCATATCCAATGTGTAAGAATGTTTCCTTTTTGTGAAACTTATGTATATGGAGAAATTAAAAAAAAAAAACTAAATAAAAGAAACAATAGAAAGAATGAGTGAAATAAGTCTTACGTGAAGAACTCAGGTAACTATCCCAAGCACTTGGAATACCACTTTACCTCAACAAAAAATAAAAAATAAATGCATAAATATTTAGGTATGCAAAAAAGTAGAAAAATGCAGCTATTAATATATAAAGAGATAAATAGGTGGAATCTAAGAATAGAGGAAAACAAATATTAGATTTATAGCTGTTGGAAATTCAGAAAGATTCTGTCAAGTAAATAAAAAGATGATAAAATCTTCCTTGAAAAATGAAATGCTTTAAAAAAAAAAAAGAAAAATGAAATGCTTAGCAAAAGTTGAAACAGAAAAACATGCTAGAAATATTTTAATGGTATTTCATATGTAAATATATATACATATATATGTACATATATATATGTATATATATATACATATATATGTATATATATATACATATATATATATATATATATACAGAGAGAGAGAGAGAAGACACTATTGGCCAATTAACTCTCTAAAACTCCAAAGACCCAGGCATACAATTGAAAATTTTTTCCTAATTTTCTATATTATACATTACATTCAACAAACTAATTGTAGTGCTGTTTGCCATTACTTTTGTCTATAAATTTCTAGCATGAACTCTTCCTGAGACAAACACCGGTATTTATCTAAGAACTAGCAAGATAGCTCAGAGATCTAATCACCTGCTTAGGCAAGCACAAGGAGCAGGATCTCAACCCCAGCACCACACACTGGGCTGTGCCCGCCTCCTTCTCTCGGAGCCAGCCATTGAGCCTGGTCATGGTGGCGCACGCCTATAATCCTAGCACAGGGGAGACAGAAAACAGGAGGATTACTATGAGTCTGAGCTGCATAGTGAGACCCTGTACCAAATATATAGAAAATAATAATACTCAAATCAATAATACTCAAAAAGAGTCTAAATTTTATGCACATCAAGAAAACAATAAATAATACAATAATGTGAAACTACATATTATGTTTTATGATATTTTGAAAATTTTCCAAAAATAAAAGGCTGTATTTCCACATTGTTTATAATCATTTTTTGATGGCAGTAAATTATTTTCATGTTTATAAGAAATTACATTTTCTTCTATTGCCACTACTCTTTAACATTGTTATACTTATTAAATATTAGTGCTATGAGTACCTTATGCATTATCATATTGTATGTATATGATATCCATATAAATGATGTGAAAAGATCAATCTATGAAAAATTTTCCTTTTCTTCCTAATATCAAAGCACCATTTGACCAAACGTGTTCTTGGATTCTCCTGATGAAACTTTATAACAATGACTATTGTGATGCATATCATTTCCATTTGCTTCCTTGTACTTTTTGTGTATCAGTCTCGTACTAATCAACTTGAGCTGCATCTTATTTTTCTAAATAGAATTGCTCAGTGATGTAATTGAGCCATCTTAGGGCCTGAAAAAAGAGTGAGACAATGTATTCTGCCTTCACTAGCTCAGTTGCTTTTCTTTCCTTTTTTTATCTTTTTTTGAGTGAAAAGGTTTTGGGGGAGGCAGACAGCGTTAAATCATGACTGTTAAGGACTGGGATGCAGTGGGGACCAGGGAGTCTAGTCACAGAATGTGCAATCCTGTCTATATGGGTTACTGGCAACATTAATGGACACAGGAGCACAGAGCTAGTGTGCGAGTGCGGGGACTTCACCTTTTATCTAATCCAAGTCGGGGAGAAAGTCTTCTCTAACATGTTCCATGCTCCATGTGAAATCTTTGGTCTTTGCTGATATTTGAATAATCTTTTCATTGTGTGAAGGCTCTTTCTTGGATCAGCTATCAGGTTTTCAATTGTCATGTCAGCCCCATTCAAAACTCTTTCAACTGATAAAGACTCAGCCAGCATCCTGCCTCCTATCATACTCCACTTCTCTTCCTATACCTTTATTCTTGGTGAAAGCTACTTTAAAGCTTTCCTTGTCAAGGGACATTGCTCTCACGGAAAACGCATCAGGGTGTATATACACTTGATGCAAAACATTTGGAGTGTGCGAAAATGCAGCCAAGTCAGAAAAATAAACAGACATCTGTGTAAAGATGTCATAGCGCTACATGCAAAAGCTTTGGCAAATTAAACAGCTAAGTTAAACAAAGGACAATTAAGGCTATCCTGTTCTATTTCCCATTCCTTTCTCTACATGCATATTAAACTTGGTAATTAGTGTCACATTGTCTTCCAAAATTTAGATTTTGATTCATTGTCCGAATGGTTCTGCTTTCATATCTGCTAACAAAGGAAACCCTCTCTGTATACTTATTGTACATTCCAAAATATTTTGCCAATTGCTTTTCTAAAGATGCATTTTTGTGCTAAGAATAAATATAGGAAAATACTGTAACACACGATCCATGCTCAAAGATTGAATAAAATTGTTTAGAATGCCTCAATAGGAAACTTTGCCATAGATTTCAGTTTATATGGAAGTCTATATGATCTTCAGTCCACAGCAGCCAGCATTTTCAAAGGTTAGAACAACCAAACAAAATAATTGCAACTTAGTTCATTTGCTCATGAGATATTCACAGGTTATTTTAGATTTTCTACCATTAGATTTTGATCAGTGATACTCAGGAGATAATAACATTGGGCTCTGTATTCTTCTAATTAAAGCAGAATCATAAAACACAAAAGTATAAGTAAAATACCATCACTTCAGTAAATCAGTACAAATATGAATGTGCCAAATAAACTGTGATATACTAAGCACTCCGCAACAAGGAAAATTCTAGGACCTCCTACAATAGCATTAAAAGAAAAAATTTAGAGAAATTCAATTTAGCAGAGTATATTTGATCAAAGAATTTAATCATGAAGTTAGCGATAGTTCATATAGAAACAGTTCAGAATGCTCTGCTTCACAGCATATATAAACAATGTTTATAACAAGGAAAGAGTAAAAGGGCACACACAAAAAACCTTATGGGTTGTACTTCTCATTTGACATATGTGGCTATGCTTTGAGACTTTAGCTTCTGCTTGGCTGGATATTCAGCTGTTACAATTAGCTAAAACTTGGCTACTTGTCATAATAATATACTTTCAGGTTATGATGTAATGCCTGACATCCACATATTAAGTAAGACAGCTTTATTTAATTTATAGTTTCCAGTGGGTTCAGTTCAAAGATGGCTGCTTCTAAATCAGAAATCACAGGATGGAGATAAACTGTTCATCCATGGAAACTAGGAGTTGGAGAGGTAAGGAAGGGGAGAGAAGAGAAAGGAGAAAAGCAGGGAGGGGGAAGGAAAGAGGAAGGAGAATGTAGAGGGGACGGTAGGAAAGGGAAAGCGATGAGAGGGGACGGGAGAGGAGGAGAGAAGAAGAGATGAATCAAAGAGTATAGGAGAAAAAGAGGGAGATGAAGGGAAGAGAAGACGGGAGGAGAGCGGAGGGGGAGGGGAGAAGGAGAAGGAAGGGGGGGAAGAGAAAAGGAGTTTGGTTATAGGCAAAAATGCCCCCTTCCAGATTATACCTCCAGTGATCCAACACAACTAAGCCTCATCTCCTAACTCTGCATTCAGCCATGAACTCATCAAGTAATGAATTTACTGGTAAGCGTGGAGATACTGTGATTTAATCATTTCGTAAGCAAATAAAACTCTGGAGGACAGTTTAGGTCTAAATTATAACACGTGCAATCTATTATACAGAGAAACTCTGACAACAAATGTAAAATATGGAAAGTATTCTTTGTCTCAAAATATCAGCATGTGACATCCACTTAGACAGTTTTCACTATAGGTTTATTAACAATTTTGAAAATCTATCAATAGACATTCTAATCCAATATATTGTCAAAATATTAAGGTAAATATTTATATTTTATGATATTGAATATATTAATCTTTTGACATTTAGTATTTTCTTTCCTTGATTCAACATTTATAGATAATTTTCTTGTGCTTTCAAAAGGAGCATAATATATAATTTCCTATACTTTCAGTATTAAATAAAATATTCACACAATACAGTGTATAATTACTCTACATTTATGAATGTAAAAACTTATTTTACTACAATATTAGAAAGCTGCTCCTTTTTTATTTCTGTCTCAAAAAGTCAATATTTTAGAGTTTGAATAAGTTCTATAATTGAAAATTCAATTTAAATAGTTCAAGAAATTGGAAATAGTCACACAATACAGTGTATAATTACTCTACATTTATGAATGTAAAAACTTATTTTACTACAATATTAGAAAGCTGCTCCTTTTTTATTTCTGTCTCAAAAAGTCAATATTTTAGAGTTTGAATAAGTTCTATAATTGAAAATTCAATTTAAATAGTTCAAGAAATTGGAAACCTGGATTAATTAGTTTTAATTTTTTAGAAATTATTTGTATTGAAACATTTAAGGTCACAATTAGCCTCTCTTATATTTGAATAATTACAGTCTAGTAATTATAGGTGTTTTCCAAATTGCAGCTTCCCCCTCTTGAAATCGTGCGTTCCTTATAGTGTGTCAGGACACTGTCACGTCCAGAGTTTTCATATTTACCAAGAGTTCACTGAACAGCCTGCCTAACAATATGAGTTTGTATGTACACAGAGCTCTACATAACACACCAAGTAAATGTTTGTTGTATTTTTAGTTTTTCAAAAATCGCTGTTTTCTAATAAAGTACAATGTATAGAAGCACATATGTGTTTTAATGTGCACATCAGCATTCTTACCTATGTTTAGACACAGTAATAAATTCGTATCCTGAATAGCTAGTTGATAGATTAACAAGAGATTTACACCTCTACACACTGTAACTGCTTGCTATGTCTCATAATCTTTTTTACATCACCTAAAATTGTTAACAGATTTTTGCTAAGTATATACTAGTGGTACAATTCTAAGTACTCTAACGGACTTTTCAGCAATCAAATTCATTCCAGAATTAATGTGCCCTGAAAATAATAACAATCAAACTAATATAATGAGAAATGATATATTTTCCATTGTATTTTCCAAGTAACCTAAGGTTAAAAGTAGGAGGCACATTTTAATTGGTGTCTCATTTTCTGACATACAGGTCAGACCAAGTAAACATTGTATTTATGATCCTTTTATCACTTTAGTAACTCACGTCTTGAAATATTTTCATCAAAATTTACTTCTAAGTTAACTTTTATTGGAACATTAGATAACATAATGTTTATTTATAAATATTTCTGTGTTTTAACCCAGAAAATAGTTACATTGTATAAACTATCCAATAGTGACATGAATAATTTTTTTCTGTTTTCCTTGTTTTTTTTAAGTACTGTCATTCAAGGCCAGAATCTCTACAATGAGCTAATCTCCAGCCATTTTGTGTCTTTTTTATCTAAAGAAAACACAAAATGGTAAATAATAAAATAGTAAATAAATAGAAACAAGGCAGAACTTCACCAAACAAAACAATAGTAATTAGACAAAGGTTGCTGTATGGCATAATGCTGTCTTCAGATTAGTTGTTCAGATTACCAGATATAAAGATAAGAAGTTGGGGGGTTTTAAGGAATTTAAAAAGACAAGAATAAATTAAGTGTTAGCTGCTTTCCTATCTAGAAATCGGGTATACAAATATCCAATATATCTTGAATGTATACAGTAATACATCTCCTGCCCCCCTTTTCCTCCATCTCCAATCTTTGCTTCATACCAGTTTCTTCTTTCTTTTGGCCAGATTCTTTCCTTTTCAGAGTATGTGTTATACTTTCAAATTTTATTTACTCTCTCTGGTTCTTTTATCTTTTCCGTTCTCATTCAGGTTCTTACACAAGTGACACAATATGATGCTTACACATGTGAATCTGAATTATTTGACTTATGAATGTGGTTTCCAGTTGCATCCATTTAGCTGTAGCTTCAAATTTACCTTTCTTCATAGCTGAAGCTGAAAAGTATCACATCATTTTCACCAATTCCTCAATTGAGGGGCATTTAGGCTATTTCCAAGACTTAGCTATGACAGTGTGGTGCTATAAATGGATTACACACATATCACTGCAATATGATGTTTTCTGTTCATTTGGAAAAAATATGCATGAAGGGCTGAACAGGATTTCCCATCCCACCTTTTTGAAAAACCTTCACACTGATTTCCATAGTGGTTGCCCCAGTCTACACTCCCATCAATAAAGATATCTTTCTTTTCCCCCAAATGTCCTGGGGGATTTGTGATTGGTTGTCTTCTTGATGATAGCCATTCTTTCTGGGGTGAAATGGAATCCCAGTGTTATTTTGATTTGCATTTCTTGAATGACCAATGATGTTAGAACATTTTTCATGTATATATTTGCCATTTATATTACTTCATCTAAGAAGTGTCTCTCCATCTCAGATGCCCATTTTATGGTTATGTCTTTGAATTTTGGGGTCTGACTTTCTTATTTCTTTGTATGTTTTAGATAGCAGTCTTGATTTTTATCTAAATAAGGGACAGTTGGTCATAATTTTTCCCAGTGTCTCTGCCTTCATTTTACTGCATTGCTGACTTATATTGACCTTCACAAACTTCAAAAAGATGAGATCACAGCTGCTGATTCTTTAAAGTATTTCCCATACAGTACGGATTTTGTTCATGAACTTTCTACTTACACATATGCCTTTAATATTTCTATGTACTTTTTCCAGAATTTTTAGTGTACGTTTTACCACTTATTTGTTTATTGATTGATTAATTAATTGATTGAGTGATTGAGTGATTGATTTGCTGTGGTACCAGCGATTGAACTTAGGCCCTTACATTTGCCAGGCAAGTGCTTATTCTACTGAACTATCTCCCCAGCCCCGTGTTTCTCTTTTAATATTTAAATATTTGAATCATTTTGAGTGTAATTTTAGTGCATTGTGATAGACATAGGTCTAATTTTAGCCTTCAACAGGTGGAACGACTGCTTTGCCAGCACTATAAACTAAAGAGGCTCTCTTTCTTACAGTGAACATGTTTAGCCCTCTGCTTAAGATAAAATGGCTGAGTGTGCTTGTAGTTATGTCTGCGTCTTCTAATGTGTTCCATTAATCCTCTGGTCTGTTTTTCATTAGTATCATGCTGATTTTATCATAGTGTCTTTTTAGTATAATTTCAAATCAGGGATTGTAATGCATCCTATCTTTCCTTTGTTGTATAGGAGAGAGTTTGCTATTATAGGTATCCTTGGGTTCCAGATGAATTTTAGGAATGTTTTTGCTAGATCTGGGAGGTATGATAATGCTATTTTAATGAGGATCACACTGAATCTGCATAACAATTTTAGGAGTATGACCAGTTTCACAATGTTGATTCTTCCTGTCTAGACTCAAAGGGTATCTTTCCCTTTTCTGAAATCCTTTTTGATCTCTTTTTCTTGTAATACTATAATTTTCACTGTATAAATCTGCCACTTCCATTGTGAGACTGGTTTCTGAATACGTCTTATTTTGGATATTATTAGGAAAGGCCTGGCTTCCTTAATTTCTGTTTGCATTTCTTGTTTGTGTATAGAAATACTACTGATTTTTGAGTGTTGACTTTGTATTCTGCTACACTATTGAATTTGGTATTAAATTTGCAAGCCTCTTGATGGACTTTTGAGGATCTCTTTTATAGAGTGCCATGTCATCAAGAAACAATGATAATTTCATTTCTTCCTTTCTAATCATTACTTCTCTCTCTCTCTTCTCTCTCTCTCTCTCTCTCTCTCTCTCTCTCTCTCTCTCTCTCTCTTGTTTAATTGCTCTAGCCAATATTTCCAGAACTATATTGAGTAGAAGTGTTGAAAGAAGAAGTCCTTGTCTTGCTCCTGATTTAATGTTAAGTCTTTCAGTTTTTGTCCATTTAGTATGATGTTGCTTATTGGTTTGTCATAGATAGCTTTTATCAGGATGAAGTAAAGACCACCCATGTTGATTTTCTGAATTTTTTATCATGAGTATTGGTGTTTGTCATAAAGTCTTTTCTTCTTCTATTGAAATGATCATGTAATTTTTGTCTTTGTCTCTGTTGATGTAGTGTATTACATTTATGAATTTGTTTATCATAGATGCATTCCTGGGACTAATCCCACTTGATTATGATCCATAATCTTGATTATTTACTGCACAATGTTTGCTAGCATCTTATTGAGGATTTTTGCATCTGTGTTCAGTGGGAAGATTGCCTGTCAGTTCTCTTTCTTGCTTGGATCTTTCTCTGATTTTTGTATCAGAGTAATACTCACCTCTAGCGATGGATTTGGAAGAACTGCTTACCTTTAAATTTCATTGAAAAGTTTGAGAAGTGCTGGCAATAAATCTTCTCTAAATTTCTTTTAGAATTCAGCCATGAGTCCATCAGTACCTGAGATTTTTGTCAGTAGTCTTTTATTAATTAATAAATTTCATTCACTGATATTAGACTATTCAGAATTTTTATATCATTTTGATTCAGTTTAGGTGATTCATATGTATCTAAGGATCTATTTCTTCTATGTTTTCCATGCTGTCAGAAGAAATTTTTTCAAACTAGGTATTAATGATCTTCTGAATTTCTACAAGTTCTGTAGTGAAATACCTCATTCCAAGTTTTTCTTGACTTGGTTAGAGTTGTGTAGTCTGCCATGATTTTGATGGACTTTCCATCACACTTGATCAATTTCTATTCTCTGTGTACTTTCAATATTCTACCATACTACCTTATCTTCAATACTCTTAAAAAATATAATTACTTACAGGCCTTTAAAAGCAAACACAGTTATTAGCACATTGATTTATTGAAAAGTCAGTGCACTTTTTTACCAACTACATGATACACCTTGAAAGTATGGATAATATTCTATTCATCTTTCAATTCCAAAAAAAAATAATGCAGCAATAGGAGCACACAACATACATTAGAGAAAAATTATAGATATAAAAAGGTTAATTATTCAATGTGACCTAACTCTTTTAAATGTGAACAGTAGCCTGAAATTCATAACTATCAATTATAAGAAGTTAAAATGTAACCAACTAAATAATACTATATTAACAGATTGTGTACATAGTAAAATGACATAGATTATATAAGTAAGTTTATGTTTTGTTTCTGCAGGAGAATCTATATTTTGATTGGAAAAACCATAAAGTTTGTGCCAGTGTATAAAAGGAAAAGAATATATTAGTTGATATTCTCTGCTCCCATCTGATTTTTCCCAGGTCACTACTGTTCATTTCATTATGTTAAAATCCACAGATATGTAATATACTTTTATTCATCTAAGTTAAATCTTTTATTTCAGTGCATGCTCTGAAGAACATCTATCCTTAGAGAAATCACTTTGTTTTTAATGTTAACTCTGTAAGAAAGAATCACAATTTTCTTTGCTAATATTTACTGAATAGATAAGTTGTTTTATTTTATACTGGTGATGTAATGAGTATGATAAATTAATCTATGGTTAAATACTTGAGTTTTGATTTTATTTCTACTAAATAGATTTCTAGAAGGAAAAGTGTGTTTGATCTGCCTCAACTACATGCACTAAAATGTTAAGAAAAGATCATGACTGTTTCTTTGCCATCTAAAGTTGAATGACTGCCAATTAGACCTGAAGATTCTTGAATAAATTTGTTTTGTGTGTAGGATATTAGAAAGTGTATTTTAAAGTTAATAAACTCTTATTTTTAAGAGTTTTAAATTTATGGAGATATGGAAAATAAAGTACAATATTCAACACCTGCCATACATCTAGCTTTACCTGGTATTTACATATATATTAAGTATTGCATTCTTTTTATAATCAATCAACAAGTATTTATACATTATTATAATCTAAATTTCCATTTCATTTTGATTTCTTCAGTAATTTTCTATTTCTCTTTTTCAGGTTCAAGATACCACAGCAGTCCACTTTATCTCTCTAGGTACCTCTTGGCTTTGACAATTCTTCAGACTTTCCTTGCTGAGGGTCTTTACTGAATCATATAAATAATAAGTAAATGGGTAAAAGTAGACAATTCTTCTATGCAGAATTAAAAGTAATCTCTGAAGATATTCTTCAATTTTATAGGAGGAGAATAGCTATATACCCTTCAAGCATGGGCTGTTCACAATGATCTTTTAAAAAGTATTATGAAAGGAGAGATACAAAAAAGAGTAACTATGTACTCAATAGACTGTCAGACAATACCTAAAACTAATTGATCAAAAGTAATATTCAAGGGCCAGATAGATAGGTCAGTGGCCTAAGTGCCTGCATAGGCAAGATCAGGGACCAGGGTTTCATCCGCAGCACCATATGCTGTGCCAGCCCTACCCCACCCAGGTGCAGTGATCAGGCTACCCATTGAGATTTGGTGTGAAGGCTCAAGTCTTATCCCATTGTGAAGAAGCTAAAAACAGGAGAGTCACTACAAATCTGAGCTATGTAGTGAGAACCTGTACCAAACACGTTTTTAAAAATGTAACAAATAAACAATAAATGAGCCATACTTACTAGGCGTACTAAGTAGGCATGTGGGAGTGTGTTCTCTTCACCTAGTGTGTTTACATTGTCACTGAAGTTCTCCAAACTTCCACTCCCAAAGCCCAGAAAGAATAATATCACCCAACATTTTGTAGAAATTTCGTCAGTGTCAGCCATCTGGATGAGTCATAGCCATTGCTTGACCAATAAAAGTTATATTTTTTGTTATATAGGTCTTGCTTTATCTTGGTCATAATCATCCAGCAGAAAGAGTCTAACCATGAGGTATAAAAAGTAAAACCATACAATATGCTGAGCTGTAAAAGGTTCAAGTCAACAGCTTCTGATATGGCCAGTCTTGCTGATAACCCACTACTATTATGGGCTATTGGACTAAACATACAGCTACTTTCTCTTAGTTTAATGAGAAGAAAGATTTATACTAATAGTGTTTAGAAAAGATATCATGTCTGCATCTTGTACTCTGAACAACTACTACAAAGACAAAAATATGCAATGTATTATTGTAACTGTCCTACTATCCTGCTTTGAAACTGTCTCATTATTATTTCTTTCTCATTAAAATTAATAAAATCATATAAAAAGGAACAAAATCAGCCAAATCATAACTATGAGACATTTGCAAAATACCAAAACAGTAATTTCCAGACTGTTATTTTTGCCTAATGATTTTCATTCGATATGTAAGAAGTAATACAATTTCACAAGCTCTGTGTGCTTTTCCATTTTTTAGAGAACACAAGCAATGTTTTAAAGCAAACAATGGAAACTGAATTGTAGTTTTCCATAGTAGGACTTGAAAGCTGTTGAATGGACATAAAAATAAATTATTGCTTAGTACTTCTTAATGGGTGTATATCTAATGCTGCTGATTTGATCCCAGTTTTATGTCTCCATATTAAGAATTTATACTTTTTTTATGAGTAATGATGATTTTATTTCAGACATTACAATTTGAAAATTGCTTTTCTTTCTTTCCGTAGGTTAGTGTGACAAGGTTTATCATTTTGGTTGATCTAGTCGAACAATGACAATTTGGTTTCATTGCTGTTTTCTAGTTTCTTTTTCCCTTTTTCTTTCTTTTTTCTTTTTGGTGAGGAGGGTGTTCTTTTTATACCCGCGCTACGGATTGACCCTTTTCACTGTGCTATGCTCCCAGCACCCACTTTAAGTTTTAAAATTATTATTACATCATTGTTATTACTATTATATTATTAGTAGTATTAGTATTAGTATTAGTATTATCATTTAAGAAAAGATCCCAAGAAGATCATTCAAGTTGCATTTGAATTTGTGTTCACCAATCTTCTGCCTCCTAGAAAATTTAACGTATAATCATTGATAATAATTCCTGAATAAATTCTGATTGAAAAATTACTATGGATTTATTATCTAAATTCAAAAGGTAAAACCTAGTTGAACATTCTGATTGAAAAATATGTTTTAACTTTACCTTCTTTCTCCCGACTCTGCTGTTTTAGGGGCCCCTGCATATTCAGCACTTGAACCTCTGCAGCATTTGTTTCCCTCTAAGAGTTTATTCCAACTTCCATGCTTATTGTTTTGGACCTGCACTGACTGATGATCAGTAACTTATCTAACTTGTTCCTATATCATTTATTGATGTAAATGTACCAAACAATCATGCCGATGTTTAAAACCTTAAAAGTAATCCTTTATAACTACCACTTTTTAAGCACTATAAATTCTGGAGGAATATACGTTCAGTTTCTTTCCAAGAAAAACAAGAAAAGCAATCATATTGCAAATGGCTCATGGCCATAAACAGAGTCAGAACACATACAAACCTTTCTTTCCTGCACATATTGAGTTGCCTTTCATACATAAATGAAATCAGAGAGGCGATATCCTCACTCCTCCAAAAATAGAAAAAGAAGCACAAAAGTCTTCCTTTTGGATGCTGCATTTTTCCTGTACAAAGTCAAGTCTAACAAGACTTGAATCAGACTCCAGTCTGGAAAGTAATAACAAATAATTCCAATAGATTAAAGGACTGAATATTTATGTTTTAAAAGGGGAAAGTCAACAACAAACGCATGTATCTGTTGTATTATAAGCCCCTTTTCATTCACAAGTTGAGTACAAATAAAAAGGATTATGAATGAAAATGCTAGTCTTGCCATGTATTATCCATTCAGAAACAATCCGGTAAAGTTATAATCTTTTATTAGTATTTCAGCAATGTCCTCACGAATTTTAATTGCTATTCTAAAAGATACATCGCATACATCTGCTACTAGATCAAAAAACTATAGCTTTAAAGTTTAACACATGATGAAAATTAGGCTCATCATTCAAATAAACTACCAGACACAATTTTTAATATTGTCACATAAATTTTAGAGGCAGTTTGAGAATAAGAAGTTTAAATGAATTGATATTCACATGATCTAAACTTGTATCTTCATCATATCCTCAGAGGAGGATAATGTCAAAGAAAATTGCTATTACTGTTTTATAATTAATAGCATATAGTTTAGTTTGGACTTTTGGTGACAATAAACTAGATATTATTGGACCAATAGTCATTTTAGAAAGCATACAAAAATGAAATTAGTTGTTGTTGCAGGGTCTCACTACACATCTCTTTCTGCTTTCAGCCTCTCCTGTGCTTGTATTACAGGCATGCACTACTACACCTGCACTCTGTGGCCAGCTCACCTGGGGTTGGGAATGGTGCAGCACGTGGTGCTGGGGATCCAGCTGTGATCACTGTGCTTACTTCAGCTTGCCTGAGCATGCACTTTAGTCCACTGATCTATCTCGTCATCCCCAACTAGAAATATTTGAAACATTTATGGAACTGTTTAAAAGGTGAAGGAGACTAGCATGGTGGTACACACCTGTAATCCTCACACCTATTAGGCAGAGGTGAAAGAATCATTGCAAGTTCTAGATCATCCTGAGCTACAAAGTACAAAGGCTACAAGTCCAGCCTGAAATGCACAGCAAGATCCTATCTCAAAAAGAAAAAATTCAAAAAAACAATTAAAAAGTGAAGGGAATGCTCTAAGTGAAACTGTTAATAACCCAAAGATCAAAAAAAGAAGGAAACAGAAAAGGCTAAGGAAATTTTTGTCGCTGTATTTCCTGAGAAATGTTTCCAAAAGGGAGTCCAAGAAGGCAGAAACAGCTTTCTTCCAGAAAGCCATAGAGGTGAAAAGATAAACAACAGAGAGCTGCCAAGGAGAAGTCCCTGGACAATACCTTAAGCTTTTAGTCGATATGTAAGAGGATAATAGATAACTGTAATGTTCTCTGTCATAGCTCCCAATAGCACTGTGTTATTGCTCAGCTGTGATCGCTGCTTCTGTGCACAATTAGAAGGCATGTCACATCAAAACCCAATACACTCAGATTCACTAGATGCAAGTCAGTGGGGCTCCCTTGGCTCATACAGAAGAGAAGGTCACACAGGGGATAAGCTGATGTTTCCCAACATAGTCACAAAACTAGAGGGATACTGAAGCCAGAAAGTAAATGTAAAGGATTCCCTCACTGTATAAAATTCTCCAGGATAATCCAGAGGCCCCTCTGTAGACTTGCTAATGAATCTTTATATTACCTTGCCACCTTCTTTCTCTGAATCTCTCAACTTTTCTCTTCTCCATGTTAAACTAAAATTCCACATTTTCCTTTGGACCCCAACTTATTTTTTTTTTCTCTTTTGCTTCATGGAAATGGACGTAGAATTCAGTGGGCTGGGGTAGATTTCTAAAAACACATTAATTCATGTTCAGAGAGAAGATAGACATTCATGTGCAGAAGATTAAATGCCCATATATTTTTACTTTTGCTGGACCTGGATTCGAACTCACAATCTTGCACTTGCCACGCTGGCACCTGTGCTATGGAGCTAGCTCCCCAGTGCCTACACATATCTTTTAAAATCGAGTGAAAATCAATTAAAAAATGGATCAAGGGTGTTATCATTTATATCATTTCCTACAACATATGATGCTGGAACAAGTACACTTCAGTGTTTGACATAATTTTAGATATGAATAATAGGAAGATCCACCAGAAGTGTGAATATTTCCCATCCCAAGGGCATATACCCTGGATGGCATAAGAAGGACAGAAAGATGGCTGCTGTAATCACCTGCTCCTGGCCACTTGGCCAACATTCTGGCTTCTGCTCAACATGCACTACCTCTCCTCTGTGATGTTTCTCTATCAGGCCAGTCTGCTTTGCGCACAGTCAACTGTGAACTGTAACCTTCACCAACTGTGAGCTAAATAAACTTTTTCTCCATTAACTTTGGATATCAGGTATTTTCAACAATGAGAAAAGTAATAAATGGTTTAATTCTAAGACACAATACTCTAAAACTACTAACAGAACACAGAGGAAACATTTCCAGACATGGGTATAGGCAATGATCATCTACATAGGTCCCCTAAAACACAGAAAAGCTATAAACTCGAAAATTAAGTTGGATCAAACTAAAAACTTGTGTGTAGCAAAGGAAATAGCAGTAAAGTGATAGACTGTGGAACTGAATAAAATGTTTTTCAGCTATTCATTTAAAAGAGGGTTGAACCAGACATGGTGGCACACACCTGTAATCCCAGCACGTGGGAGACTAAGGCAAGAGGATCAGTGAGAGTTCGAGACCAGCCTGGGCTACAAATGGGAGTTCAAGGCCAGCCTGAACTGCATAGGGTGACCCTATCTCAAAAAGATAATCAAATAAATAAATAAATAAATAAATAAATAAATAAATAAGATCATAAAAGAGGGTTGATATAGAAGCTACAAGGTTAACCAGTATTTTGGCCCTAGTCCTTCAAGGTCAGTAAGGACTCAGAACATAAGAGAACCTGTGCTGTGACATCCAGCAACTCAATGGTGTCTCAAATTTTCTGATCAAGGAGGCATGGGGCCACAGACGAAAGTCATCTATGATGCGTCATGTGTCAAGGAGAGTCATCAAGATAAAAAAAAAAAAAATTCTCTCAGGCTTTCACAGAGAGCAAACCAGTCAAGCAATGGCTGTGACTCATTCATGTGGCCAGCACTGATAACAGATCTACAAACTGCTGTACATGGTTTCAGGGTAAATCCTGAGGGGATCTGACTGACTTTGTTAAATTTAAAAGCCACATTTTTAATTATATAGGTCTTTCTTTAGCTTGATCTTAACCACCCAGCAATAAAAGTATAACTACAAGTTATAAAAAGTAATGTATATTAATATACTCAGCGGTAAAAGGCTCAAGTGAACAACTTCTGACATTGCCATTTCCAACGATAATCCACAACTATTGTCGACTATTAGACTACATTGGGTCATTTTGCTGAATTTAAGCACCTGCAATCTTTAGACTGGCTTCAAGTGTGAAAAGGTCCTTTAGAAACTCCAAATATAGCTTCTCCAATTGCTATAGAACACCCATTTATGATAAAGCAAAACAAAAAAGGTGAATATTAATAAAAGACCATTTGTGGGATATATATATATATATATATATATATATATATATATATATATATATAATTAGCATAGAAATACAACTGCTTTTTCTTAGTTCAGCGAGAGGAAAGTGTACTAATATTGTTTAGACAAGATGTCTACATCTTACCCTCTAAATAACTATGAAGAGAACAATATAAAATGTATTAATTATTGCACCTAATTTGTTTTGAAACTGTTTCACTGTTGTTTTATCTTTTTTTCTCATTAAAATGAATAAAAGATAAAAAAGAAAAAAAATAAATAAAGAACTCAAAGCAGCCATAAAAAAGAAAAACAACCATGCTAAAGCTTAAGCAAAGGGTGACTAAATGATATCAATAGACAGTCTTCAAAAGAAATTATGCAAATGGCCACTAAATAAAATATGTTCAGTCATTAGGTATTGAGCAAATATAAATCAAAACTATAGTGAAATGCAATCTTCTACAACTACAATGGCAAAAAACCACAACAGTAATGAAAAATGTAGTAAATGCTGTCACAGATATGGAGAAATCAAATTTTTGGACTGCAAAATACTGCAATAGCTATGCAAAACACTATGAAGGCTCTTCAAAAACTAAACATAGAACTGCCATGCAATACACTCTTTCAAGTCCTGGATATGTATTAAAATGAAAAGAAATATGCATACTACAATATAACTGCGTGCTCAAATTTCCTGCAGCACTAGTCATAATAGGAAAGATAGTTAATCAGCTTTGGTGCCTCTCAAGACATCGATGGGCAAGGGAAATGTCACATATGCATATGTGGAATACTATTCAGACAAAAGAAGGAATGAAATCTTGTCATTTTCAGGCAAATGGATGGAATTGGAGGCATGATGTTTCATTAAATAAGTCAAACACAGAGAGACAAATATTGCATGTTATTTTTTCATTTGAGACAAGAAGTTCACCTGAAAGCAGAGCAGTGATTACTGTGGACTGGAAAAGGCATGAGAACTGTAGAGGAGCAGTGTTGGGAGGAGGATGGTTTCATGTGGTGAAGATATGCTGTATGCCCTATGGATATATCCAACTGAATATGCATACATACATAAATACATGTATATATACATATATATATTATATACATATGAATATGTGTGTGCATTTTTATGGAAAGAAAGCAACAAGGACTTCCTTTTGTCAATAAGTAGGGTAGGGAAAATTCTTTTTATTTTGTTTTATTTCATTTCATTTTGATTTGAAGAGTAAAAACAGAAGCAAAAACAAATGCAAAAAAAAAAAAAAAAGACAGAAACAGGGTAACATACAACAACCCATGTACTACAGCTTTTCAAAACAGAAATAGCTTATTAATAATGGGTGTTATATTATCTATATTTATCTTCAAATCTCTTGCTCAGATTGACAGATATAGTTATACAAGTTGGGAAAATGACTGAATATTGGCACTTAACTATTATAATTATTAAGACTAATTAGACTGAACGTAGACTGGAGAGAGATACAGTTCAAAAGAGAAATACTAATTTAGATAGTTCTTCCACATTTTGAAAGGATAGAGGTTTTTTATCATAAGTTTTTAGTAAGATGACTTTGTTCTTTTCTTTGGAAATATAGAAGGAAAGAGCAAGCTGAGATTAACCAGGGCTAAGTCAGAAAATAGATGTTACACATAGCCTTTTGGCTCTGACCAAGTATAGCAACGTAGACATGCCTGATACTAAAATCAGATCAGTTGTTTCATTTTACAGATGCAAAAAATAAGACTGAATATACAATCTCAAATAATGTTTTTTGCTAAAAGACATGATCCTGAGAATGTAATAGCATTCTCAAGTTAAAAAGTAGCATAAATTTTGTGAACACTAGGAACTTGAGCCTCCATTTTCATTTTTATTATTACATCAAAGCCAATCTTTCCTGTTGCTGGAAGTCTATAGGCTGTCCTTGCTCAAAGCCAAATGCTTATGAGTTTGATGATTCCTCACTCTATTATTTCCAGAGTAATAAGCAGACACTATGCTAGTGTAGGCCACACAGAATTGCAGAAACACAATAGTATATACATGTGGGAGCTAAGAAACCATGACTAGGATAACTATATAGACATTTCACTAGAGAAGATAGTATATAAGTGTCTTAGTTTTTTCTCTTTGCTGAAACAAAATATCTAGCACCTAAAGTTAAAGTAAAAACATTTATTTAGTTCAGTGTTATGGTTTGTGTCTAGTTGCCCCACCAAAGTCTTATTATGTAGTCATGGTGTGGCTTCTATAGTTTGTGGTTGATTATTGTGGATGTGGACGTTGCACCTGCCTTAGGGCAGGTAATTTGCAACAGAATGTAAGGAAGGGAGAGAGACTAGCTGACAGCCTGAGCTGCTGCCATTCTCTTTCCTCTCTGCTCTATGCCACCACCACCACCATGAAAGGTGCTCTCTGCCATGTGCCGCTTGGCTTTGGAGCCCACCAAATATGGACTGAAACCACCAGTAACTGTGAGATAAATAAACCCTTCCTTCCTTCATATTGGATGTCAGGTATTTATCCTAGCAACAAGAGGAGAGTAAATCAGACACTCAGTTTGTAGAGGTTTCAGTTCATAATGAGCTGGCTCCAAGAAATGGTGACACATGGCAGAGGTGCAACAGTTCATGGTGACAGAAGACATCAAAAGCAATGAGAGAGTGAGAGACAGAGAGAGTGACACAAGCACACACACACACACAGAGACAGTGACAGAGAGACAGAGAGAGAGACAGCAGGGAGATGAGAGAAGGAGAGAGAGATGGAGATAGAGACAAACAAGCCTATTTTGATTCCTCATTGTGTGTAGACTACTCACCCTAGAGAAAGTGTAGCCCTCACTGCCTAATTCCCAGCATTGGACTGTGAATCAATCACAAGTTCTAGAGCAAGCCCCATGAGACTTTGGGGGTGATATATAGGGACAAACCACAATGATAAAGTTATAGAAGACTTTGTCTCATAATTTAGTCCTTATGTACTGCTGGAATGACCCTTAGGCCTTGGACTTGATGATAGCTGAGGGAAAATTAAATAGAGATCTTTGGCAACACAATGAGCTTAAGTAAATGGGAATGTCAAAATACATACATTACATAAGACCAAATGTGTCTAGTAACTATACACCTTAAGAGGAGTGGTGTGTCAAAAAGATATTCACTGTTCCTTCATCATAAAAGGACAATGAGATATTTGTTTTAAGTGGTTATTTTTTTAGGAGTCTCTAAAGGAACAAAACAATAGGAAATAGATGTATAGCCGGGCATGGTGGTGCACGCCTGTAATCCTAGCACTCGGGAGGCTGAGGCAGGAGGATTGGTGCGAGTTCGAGACCAGGCTGGGCTACAAAAGTGAGCTCAGGACCAGCCTCAACTGCATAGTGAGACCCTGTCTCAAAAAGACAAAAAAAAAAAAACAAAGGAAATAGATGCATAAATATAAAAGGGAATTTAGTAGGTATCAAAACAGGATCAGGAGTGGAACACTCTACAGTGACTATCTTCAAGCTGGAGAGCTAACACATACACTTGCAACTCAGTGCAAGAATAAAAGCCAGAAGACCAGAGGGATCAAGGACACAGTAGCACTTCTCCCACCAAGGCCTGGAAGCTGACAGTAAAATCGCCAATATGAGTCTGC